>JAQFVV010015073.1:0-20922 GCA_028023455.1 Epiperipatus broadwayi | reverse complement strand
CTTTCAAATGCCTTTATTTGTGCCTCAAGACGATTCAAGAGGCATAAGTTTTACAATGCAATCAACAAGAATCATTACAAAGAAATTTAGGGAGTGTCGGTGCGTGTCAAGCGCATCCTCACCCATTTACTTGATTCAGTGCATATGATTTTGAACATTCAAGTATAAATGTATGGATAGGTGAGTGGGATATTAATAGATCCAGAAGTGCAGTGACACAAAATTCACCTGCCCTTCCAGACTTACACACATAAACCCAACTTCTTATGCTGAAATTATTGTTCACAAAATATTTATAAGCATCAAATCTTTTTTTTAGCTAACTATTATTTTCACATTTTAGTATAGCAGAGAATAAGTGAATTATGCATCATTTTTAAAGATTTTTATGAGGCTTTTGTCAAATTGTGTTCTGGAATATATCTTCTAAATTGGTGTACAATTCTTTTTACATTTATGTAAGTTGATGTCCTTGTGTATTATGAATATTAATGGCAGTTGAGAAGAGTTAGACTGTATATAATAGTTAATTACCATTATATTTATTATTTTTAATATTATTCATCATCACCATCATCATCAACCATTATCAATCCTTCTCTTTTCCACAACACCCCTGCACATTTTCTTATTTCATCCATCCATCTCACATGTGGTCTCTTTCTGGGTCTTTTACAATCTCTTGGAATCCAGTTTAAAATTTCAATTGTCCATCTATTATCATTTCTTCTAGCAATACGTCCAGCCCAACTCCATTTCAATCTTTTATTTTTTTCAATAAGGTCAGTAACACCTATTTGTTGTCTTACCCATACATTGCGTTTTCGATCTCTTCTTGTTACTCCCAACATACATCTCTCCATACTCCTTTGAGTGGTCTGAAGTCTCTGTATTGCTCTTCTATTAAGTGTCCAAGTCTCAGATACATAAGTAAGAACTGGTAAAACACATTTGTTAAAAACCATTCTTTTCAAACACATAGGCATATTTCCTTTTAGTATCAAGTTATTTCTACCAAAAGCACTCCAACCAAGTTTAATTCTATGATTAATTTCCTCCATTATGTTTCCATCTGTATTAATAATATGACCAAGGTATTTGTAACTGTTAACTTTTTCTAATTCTTCATAATCAATCTTTATTTTCATATTTTGAGGAAATCGATTAAACATTACTTTAGTCTTTTTAACATTTATCTTTAGTCCTATTTTTCTACTTTCATCTGCTAACTCCTGCAACATTTCCTGCAGCTCTGAAGCATTATTTGCAAAAACAACTACATCATCTGCAAAATCTAAATGACTTAAATACTCTCCATTTAATTTCATTCCTTTAGTTTTCCATTTTAATCCACAAAATACTTCTTGCAGCACTGCTGTAAAAAGTTTTGGAGATCTGGAGTCACCTTGTCTTACACCTTTCTCAATGTTGATTTTTCCAGTATCATTATGTAATCTAATTGTTGCTGTTGCATTTTTATAAATATTCTTTAAAATACGACAATATCCTGGATCTATACCTTGATGATCCAATGCTTTAATCACTGAAGAAATGTGTATAGAATCGAATGCCTTTTCATAATCTACAAATCCAAAACATAATGACAACTCATATTCATTTGTCCTTTCTATGATTTCTCTCAATACCTGGATATGATCTATTGTACTAAAACCACTTTTAAATCCAGCTTGTTTTCTTGGTTGGTGGAAATCCAAAGTTCTCTGTAGACGAGTTGTAATTATCTTGGTAAAAATTTTATATAAAACTGATAAAAGGCTGATAGGTCTGTAATTTCTAATATCTTCTTTATCACCTTTTTTAAATATTAATATTATTACTGCATTCTTCCAATCATCCGGTACATCTTTATCATTTAGACATTTGGTATATAACTTTGCTAAAATTGTTTCTATTTCTTCACCTGCTTCTTTTAATATATCAATTATAATTCCATCATTTCCTGGAGCCTTTCCTTTCTTCATACATTTAATTGCATGTCTCACTTCTTCATTTAAAATTCTGGGCAATTCGGAAGATGTAATAGATATAGGAGGTACTTGTTCTTTATTACTATATAATTCTTGATAAAAATCTTCTACCAACTTCATGATGTCATCTCTCATTTTAGTAATAATTCCATCTTTTTTTCTTATTGCAGATATAAATTTCCTACCAATACCAAAATGTTGTTTAACATTCTTGAGACTTTTATTTTCTTCTACAGCTTTCCTTGCTATTTCACAGTTATACTTTCTTATATCATTTTCAACTCTTTTCCATACCATTTTACAAAATTCGAGATATTCAATTCTTTTTAATACATCATTTTTGTATATCTTCATATTCCTTCTTTTCTTCGTAAATTCTCTAGTCTCAGTAGAAATTTTATTAGTCAATTGCTGCTTTTTTCTACCAGCTATCTTTGTTGCAGTTTTTAAAAGTGCATCAGTTATTTTCATATTAATTTCATTCAAATCTGAATCATGTTCAAAATCTCCTAACACTTGAAACCTATTTGAAAGTTCTAATTTAAATTCATTAGAATGTTTCTGAAGATTAGGGATATCAACTGTAAATATTGTTTTTCTTAATAATTTTTGTCTCTCTAGTTTTACATTAACATGTAATTTACACCTTACTAATCGATGATCACTTCCTGTGTTAAATTTATTAAGAACATTACAATCTTGAAATATGTATTTCCTGTTAGTCAAAATATAATCCAATTCTGATATACCTTCATTTGGATGCTTCCATGTCCATTTCCTTTTAACATTTTTCTCAAAAAATGAATTCATAATATAAAGTTTTTCTTTTTCTGCAAACTCCACAAGTCTATGTCCTCTCTCATTTCTATTACCATAACCAAAACTACCTACAGCAATTTCATCTTTCATTTGTCTACCAATTCTAGCATTAAAGTCTCCCATAACAATTTTAAAATGTTGTTTACTCTGATCAAAAGCCTTTTGTACATCCATATAAAAATCTTCTACTACTTCATCACTATGAGAACTTGTTGGGGCATAAACCTGAATTATCTGCATTTGGTATCTGCTATTAAGTTGTATAACTAATCTTGCAACTCTGTCCGATACACCATCAATCTCCACAATATTGTTCTTCCACTTTTTATTTATAATGAATCCTACTCCACTTGTATTTCCAATATGTGTGCCTTTATAATAGAGTATATGTCCACTTTTTAAATCAATTGTTTCTTCACCTTTTTTTCTAACTTCACAAAGTCCAATAATGTCCCATTTAATATAAGACAATTCTTCTTCTAATTCTTGCAATCTTCCTTCACTTGAAAGTGATCTGCAGTTTTAAGTACCTAAATAAAAAGTCGTCATCAAATGGCAGCCTGGGTTCACAATCAGGGGATTCTTAGCACCCTCTGCCTTCGGCCACCAACCGCTGCCTTTGTTGGTGACTTTACAGCCTCCTGGGAATAAGGGCCATGGTTTATTTTTGACTGTCATAATTGTATATATGTATTGGAAAAATATTTATCATTTACACAAACATTCATTCTGCCTTATCAGGCACTGAGAAGAAAGACCATGGTGTTTCTTGATCTTAAACTCAGAGGTAAAACGCCAATAAACTCACCATGCTGGCTAATGCGTGTTGGTGAGCAGCCCATCCATGTTCGTATACTATATGAATAATCACATAGTAATAGCAGCTACAACGACAAGAACATATGGAGTGGACATTAGGAATTTGCCCTGCTCGGTTCCTTTAAGGCCTCCAAGAGGAATTACGTTTAATATAAGTTGTAAGTCAAAATTTTTAATTTTATTTATGAGCTAGTATTATCTTGTTGTTTTTTTGTTTTTTTTTTCAGAAAATGTAAAGCTTTGAAAGTTTTTGAAATATGAAGTTAAAATGTTCTGTTTATTTTACTATGCACATGATTTATGTGGAAATAGGAGACTATTGAACATTTATTTTTGGAAAATAAAATATTGGAAAAGGATTAAAATTAATTGTATGGAAGGGTGTGTGAAACTTACAAGTAAAGAGATGAAAGTGATAGATTTTATGGGTTGTTGTTGGGTTTTTTTTAAAGATATTGAATAAGTAATGGTGAATATGAATATAAGATGGAGTTAATATAATTTTTGTTAAAATGGAATAAAGAAAATGAAAAAAAAAAAAAGAATCAGTGTACAATTAATTAGAGATAGAAAATTGATGAGTTTATTGTACTACATAAAAGATTGAGAAAAATATTTAATGTGACTATAGTCTCTGGTTATATGATTTATGTATGGAAACTTCACTTCTAAAGAAAAAACAATTTACATCACATTAATATGAACTAGTTTGTCTATATTTTTCTTAATCATCAATTTTAGATTTACATTAATATTTTATGCAAGTTATTAACGTGCTCTGTACTTTCATTTTTGTATGCGTGTGTGTGTGAACATTCTATATAATTAGACACATCTTAGTAAAGCCTGCCTTTTGATTATGCTAATAAAATAATATTTTAGATATTATAATAAAACAAAATTCGTCAAAACTATTATATTATCTTTTTTCTGTCTCTCAATGTTGAATTTTTTTTTATAATTATAATTTATGTAGTTTGGAATTATTTAGTTCTTATTCTTTTTTTTTTTTTTTTGCAACCAGTTTCATGTTTTATTTAAATGTACAGTATAATGTTTATTTAATCCTGTTAGTTGCAATTTTGCTAATGTGCGTCTAATGAAGCATAACTTGTGTTCGAGGTTTCTTAGTTATAGGAGAAAAAAAAATTCATTTATTTAAAAGCACTTGTTTAAAAAATATTATAGGAGATAACCAGTACTAAATAAATATAATTAAGTTTACATATATATTTGTTATGATTTATGACTGTATATGTTATGCAAATTTAACATTAGAAAGTATGTTTTTTTGATACAACGAAGTCTTACGACCAAAAAAAAAATTAAAATACAAGATGTTTGGTTAATTATCTAATCCACATATGTAAGGTTTACTCCAGGATAATAACTTGTAATTTACTTGCAAAGCAAACCACATGCACGCTTAGTTAATTTATTACCTTTACTTTGAATTGTCCTTTCCGGTATTCGTTGTTTGCTTCTTTTTTTGTCCATTTAAGTTTACTGCTCATCATGGAGGGTGGATTAAATTGAAGCCTGTTCATTAAAATTTGAAGATTGGCTATTTTAATATAAACTTATCACTGATTATATATATATGTATGTAGGTGATGGTTATCTCGACTAACTGATGGGTGCTGGTTCAGTATGAAATACGTATATTGTCGATCATTTATCTTTTTCACGTGTGTAGTCATGTGTATCGGTTGTATGAGGTAGAGTGGATGGCTGAGGAGGACTTGAAAGTGTGTGTATAACTTCTTTAATGAGGGTTATAAGCACATAAGTATTGATATTATCTAAACTATATATATATTGCTATGTTAATAGTTTGCTTACAAAGCAAAATATATATATATGCGTGCATCTGCACGCCCACGCACTCACTTTAGTAAATATATATGTAGAGAAAAATGGAATCTATTTATGTCTCCATGTACTTTTAATGGTATCTTTTTTAAATATATATTAATAAATTCTATTTTTGAATTGCGCTTTTCTATAGTCATTATTTGCTTCTTCTTTTTTTCAACTAAGGTTAGTCGCTGTTTGTTTATTTTATTTGTTAAGGTTAAGTTTGTTTTTAATGAGGTCACCAATTGCATTGCCCTTTCTAATCTTTTATTTTTTACTTTTTCTAGAACAAATTGTTTATTGCAATATTTTTCTCAGGCAGGAAGTTACTCTTTCTTTCTGAAGTCTAAAAATGAATGGACACTTTTTTGGAAAAAAAAAAGTGTTATTTGTATAAACCTTTTATTTCATTGTAAATAGCATTAAATTGTTTTTGCTTCTAATTTTTTTTTTTTTTAAAAAACCATTATGGTTCATTTATGTTTATACATGTTTAGACAAAATAATGGGAACACACTGATTGCTTCCATTATTTTCATTTGTATATTGTATGAAATGAAATTGTAAAGTTACAAAAAATGTTAACTCAATATTCAAGGAGAAAAGCCTCAAGTTTATGAAAGTATGATTCACAGAGGCTCAGTACATTAACCCAGGATTTGTATAAATAACAGGGGGAAATGTTTGAACCATATGATGAACCTGTTGTTTTTTTTTTTTTGTTTTGTACTTACGTATTAGTCCGGCTTGAAATTTTAGTCTTCATTACTTATGGCTATTGACTATTAAATATTTGTAAATTTTATTTAATTAATTAATTAATATATAAGGTATTCTAACTCAGACTTTCACACGACTCTCAACTCTCCATGCCATCTCATATTTCTGACCCACCTGATCACACACATGTTGAAAAGATAAATACTCACCAATATATGTTTTTCATGCTACACCAGCAATTATCAAATGGTTCAGATTACTATCTCCACACACATATACAATCAGAGCTCAGCTTTATATTAAGATAACCAATCTTTATATATACTTTAATGGGCAGGCTTTAAACTATTCTAACCCACAACACTTCAGCCATCAATTTCATTGCAAATTTGATGATGGAATGTTCAAAGCCCACGTTGGTGCCAAGGTTGTCATCTTACCCACGTTGACGTTAGTCATTCTGACCCTTCATGTACTGGAGAATAATCCATTTACATACATATGCAAGGGATGGGCAGACCTTTAATGCACCATGTTTCAATATATAATTTAATACATGTGTGTGATCAGGTGGGTCAGCAATATGAGGGTCATGTGAAAGTCTGAGTTTAAATCCCTTATATATTATCTTATATATGCAGGTGTATGTAAGCCTGTACAGTGTATTAAATTAGGTAATTTAACTTTCAAAGATTTAAAGAATCATTTTTAACAAAGTTGTAAATATTTCCACTTTCTGTATTGCTGCCAATTTATTTACGTAGCAAAAGATTGCTATATTTAAAGCATAAGTTATTCAGTATTTTTAGTTAAAAAGTAATTGCATAAATAAAAGTATACATCATCTTACAATATATTAATTATCTTAAAATGTTTTAAAATAATTTTATGATATCGATTACTTTGTCTTAAGGTTATTTTGTTAAAAGATCTTTCTATTGCTTCATTATCACATGTTGCATACCCTAAGGCATACTTATATGTCCTTTAGCACAAATGTTTACCCCTCTAAATTTTTTAATTAGTAATATCTTCATTTATAAGCTCGCTGTTTTTTGTTTCTATATTTTCGTCATTCAGTCAAGGAAAATATTTTCTAAGATTATAGCTCATATAAGGTCCTTTCATATTATTTTTTTTATAGTTTCTGCTTTTTGTTGTTGTTATTGCATCTTTTATAATCTCAGCATATTATTATTACATTTCTTCGTACAGATAAATAAAATCTTCCTATATGCAATGAAAAAAGAAATGATAAAAGCATAAATTATTGCTGAAATTAAAGCTTTGCTATTTTAATATTAAATATTTGTGAATTGATTAGTTTGTATTCTTTTTATTTGTAATTACTGAAAGGTGAAAACAAATAAAAATTGAACTTCCAGATCAGTTATATGACATATATATTTATATCATCACATGATCACTGTTTCTTATGCTAGCACATTACTGCCATTGATTACTCTGGTTGGCACTGAGTGGCGCTATTGTATGGAGAGTTTTGCCTGTTTTATATTTATATCATAACAGAATATGGAAGGAGTAGTGACTGACTGCACATATATATATATATATATATCATCACATTTTGGTTCCTTACATTCATAATATGAAAAAAATATATAAATTGGTAACCTTGGCATCTTTTCTACTTTGAGTTGGCATTTTTATGAAAATTGTTTAAAAATGAAATAAAATATATTTTTCAATAAGAAAATAATTACTATCTACAAAAACCAGTTTTATTGAGTATGAATTATATATATATATATTGTGCCCTTATCTGTAGGTCATAATAAGGTAGAAAGGTCAATTACTAAAAAATTTTAAATTTTAAGTTATATTTGTATGATATATAAATAATAGTAGGATAATTAGATTTTATAGTACAATTTAAAGCTGAAAATACCTGGTATATAAAAATGTAATAGATTATTTTAAGAGAAAACAGTTAAATAAAGCTTAATTATATTCTTGCTTATGGTTGTGAAAGCTGGCCATATAAAATAATACAGCTATAAATAGTTAAAAGTATATTAATAATTTGAATATAATATTTTAAAACTAATAAATTAAATAAATGCTAGATGTAGTGTTATAAATATATTTAATAGTCAAAATTAATAGAGTATATTTTATTATAAACTTTGTGATGGTGAGAATTGTATTTGGTTCTACAAGTTTAAAATTATTTTCCAAATTTTTATAAAATATATCAGCTTTGGTAATTGAGACCGAGACGTAAATAAAAAATCATTTGATAAAGTTAGTAAACACGTGACTGTATATTATATACCTTCACACACACGCTTGTTAAAAGAATAATAGAGTTTGTGAATTTGAAACTAGATATAATTGCCATCGATCAATTAAAATAAGAGTTAAAATATTAAATATTGTTTTAATAATTGTTTTTAAAATTTAAATAATTTTGATAAAACTAAAATTGAATTTAAAAAAAATAATAGTCTAAATAATATTTAAGACATTACGTCATCAATTCTTTATTTTAAAAGTCTAATCTGTTATATAACTAAATGTGTAAATTTGTTCGCGCTAAAAAGTCATTAACCAATCAACGGGGGTAAATTAGCAGACAAAATATAAGAATTATACAGAGCGGGGGAAGAAGTAATGTGTAAGTGAAAGAGAAAGTAACATATTTTTTTAGCTGATAACACCGTAGCTGGAAAAGTGATATAAATTTTAAAATTTCGTATTTATTTTAAAAGTTCTTCTGTAACATATAATATATTTTGACTGTATCGACATGAATTGCTAATTTTAAAAGTTATCTTACCAGGGAATTTTATTCAAGTTTAACCAAGAGCCTACAGTAAAATGGAAGTACAAGGAAAAATACCTAAAAATAGTGCTAAGGGAAAAATATTTGGAAAGTGTCTTAATACAGCTTTATTTATGCTCAACCAGAAACTTATCATTATAACTCAGAGAAATATAATTGGGACGCTACATGAAAATCTAAAAGAGAAGTTACTTGTCGTCAGGAAAAAATTATGACGCACAATTTATAAGGCTACTTTGAAGTTGTTTTATTCTTCTCTATGGAAAAATTTAATATGCGTTTTTATTATAAAGAAAATTATGGAAATGTATACTGAAGAAAGAGTATTTATTTTTAAAAGAGATATTATAAAATATAGTACCAGAATTTTAAATAAAGAAAAAGTTACAAAATAATATGAAAGTGCTATGATGTATTTTATGGAAAAGAGCCGAAAACTTTATCTAATTAAGAAAATATTATAAAGTGTTCAATGGAAGAAATGTTTGATCTGAAAAATATAAAATTAAATTACTTAATGAAAATGGATCCAGGAAAACAGAAAAATTTACTGAATATTAAATAAAGTACCTAGTAGATGCATCGGAAAAGGCGCGCGGGAAAAGACTAGCAGACAATATTAGAAGAGAATATGGAGACGTTTTTTTTTTTCTTTACAGGATTAATTGATATCAAGAATTAATAATAGTATTAATTATTTTCAAACCAAGGATTGTTGTCTATGAAGATTTATCAAACAGAGTAATAATTGTTTTGCCTTAAAATAGAACCTTAAGTGACTGAAGAAAAAATAAAATAATTTTTTTTTTAGCTTTAATATGAACGGTTCAAGAAAGTTTGATGAAGAAGTATCGTAAATATAATTTAAATATTTTTTACTAATTTATTTTAAATATAAAATGCTATGTGAGATTAGGGAAAACATATAAACATAATTTTAGTAATATTGAAAAATTAAATATAATAGCTTAATAGAATGATAGAAATATTGTTTTAAAATAAAGAGTATGTATGGAAATCATATATCTACAAGAATCAATGGGATGGTGAAGCCTACAAAATACGATCGAGAAGATAAAGATCGTTTTGGTAATTTTGATATTTATTTATAATGCATAATGTATTTTTTTTAGATCATCTATTGATTAAGAATGATGTGTGAAAGTTTAAATTCTATGTACACATTTTATACAACATTAAAACATATTATGAGATAGGAGTAATTTTAAATATGCATGCAATAGGTTATTTAAAGTATAATTAATAATATAATATAACAGAACAATTGTGTGATTCTTTTGAACTTTCATGTAATAAAGTATTCAGATATTTTAAAAATAGTTTGTATATGATAAAATATACGAAGAAAGTAGTAAAAGATTTTCTTAAAGAACAGCGGTATAGTTTTTGAAATAAATGAATTTTATTATTGTTAGAAATGCAGATAGGAATTTGTCGATGTACTGTATAGAAAAATCTTGAGAAATAAGATCGGATAGTGACTTGGTAGTACTAGTGTAGAGGAAACCAAGATGATGTTTTGTTAAGAAATAAGAAAAATAAAGTATTTGGATCATAGTTAGTTTGTGTGATTTCAGTATAGCTAACTAAGCCCTATCACTGAACACATATATTTTGGACAGTGTTTTTGCGTATCTTTTAAACTTTTTGATGTTATATAAAGCTGAAGAAATAGCTTTAGCATCACTCCTATAATAGAGGTGGGTAGACAGATAAAGGTCACTCCTCTATGGTGTTTTTTTAATTCACTGTGCCATTATTGTCAAGGTTTATGACGGATAATATTCTAGTTATATTTTTTTGATCCTGTGCATCTATTTTCGCTATCCTTGTTTCGTGAATCTGCATCGTCAGAGAGATATTTTAAAGAAATAATGAATAAAATAGAACTGAGGATATATTATCGTTCAAGTAAGAATAGTTTATTTACTGGAATGTGTTAGAATTGTGTAACTTTAAAAGTGAAAGTACAAAATATCATAAAGAGAAAAAGAATCATATGATACGGTTTAAAATCAATTCGGAAATGAATATAAGATTTTTAAAAGAGAAATATAAACAAAGTTTTTATAAAAGTGATAATAAAATTTAATGTTTTAAATAATTTTTAGAAAATAAATATTGCATATTTGATAAGAAAATAATTCAATAATGTGTAATAGACATATACTTGTGCATGGTATGCTAATAGTTGTAATTACCATCCGAAGTAAGGCTTGAATGAGTATATTAGATTAATAAACATCGGATAATGAACAATCAAATCGAATACCAAATGTAGAAGAATGTTTGAATTAGTAGGATTCCATACAACCAATATAAAACTAGAATTTTATTGTTTTTGTAAAATGTTTACTATGAATGTAAAATTTGTAAAAATATAAATTTAATAATAGTAGGGATACAAAGTGTTAATAATAATTATATGATAAATACATTTTGTAACAAGCTAAACTATAATAAGAAATCCAATAATAATAATACTGTATTTTCTTAAGCATTTAAAAGATAAGAGTTAACTAGAAAAAAAAAATAAGGAGGAGTTTGATTTCATTTTTATAAACTAGTAAAATAATTTTGTGATAGGAGAGTAAGGATATCCATGTACATAATGTAAAATATTGTTATTTGTTTATGTTATTAATAAACTTTGTTGTAAATTTATTTTAAAGCTTTGTGTCTTCGTTGTTATTTCTCCACATGGATGCATGATATCGTAATACACTTATAATTGCAACAGACATATAGTTGTTTGCACAAAAGGTAAACATAAAAGTGTTATAAATAATTTTGAAAATTTGTTTGTATGATAAAATTAAAAGATCATAATTATATCATTTATTGGTCATAAGTTGGTTGCCACAATATTACATTAAATAATATGCTATTGTTGCCACACGTATTCTGTTGTCAGATTATTAAAATACTACCACGCACGTAATTATTTATTTATTTAGGAAGTAATAATACTTATATTATACTATTGTTGTTATTATTATTATTTATTATTGTTAGTTACTGAGTAGTGAATTTATGACATAAAATTCCCTTTTCATAGTTTACTACCGTAACTTTAAATCAGTTAAAATACAATTTATGAACCTGAGATTTTATTTTATTTTATTTATTCTATTTATTTACTTAATTTTATTTAATTGAGCTAGATTCTTATTACAAAGAATATTAAGACATGATTATTATTTTAGTCGTAATGAAAAGAGCTTAGAAAGTCGTAAGAATACTATAAGTTAGTTATTTAGTATAGTAAAAGGGGGAATAGTATTCTTATGCCATTGAGATAGTATCATGTGGATAATATCTCAATGTAGTCTATCTCGTTCCCCGTGTCGTCACTCCATGTCTCATGAAAATAATAAACATTTGTTAATTTATTTTTAGAAATATAACCGTATTTGTATTTTAAAAATTAGAGCTAGTAATCATTTTAATTAATGCTGGATATTTCATGTATTTATTCGTTTAACTGAGCTAGAACCCGTAAAAATTTTAATCAGTATATAAATAATAATTTTAATAGGAGTGGACGATCGAGAACGGTGGGGGGGGGGGGAGGTTAGAATATATATATACTTATAAGTATCACACTCCATGTTCTTGATTGGTTTTATAAATGTTTCCCAGGCTTATTTCTTATTTTTATTGCCGTTGCTATAATTTAATAAGAAAATGCTTAAGTCTCATAGGTACTTTTTAATATTTCAAAGATAACACACTGTGATTAAATACACATTTAAAATATTACTCAGGGGACAACTAGAATATTATGAATAGTAACTTAATAATCTTACATACTAAAAAATTAATGAAGCATTTTTAATAAATCGTATAGACCTCTATTTTATCTATGCTTCTTTGAAGAAAAAAAAGACAGCAAAAATTTAGTATATATCATATATTTTATTTTGTATATACGAATGTAATAAAAGTTTTTCTTTAAACATAGTTTTGTTTAAAGTATTTTATTTAGTTAATATTTCAGTGAGGTCGTTTTTGAATTAATTTCTCTAACTTAATCCTTTATTAATCTCTGGTTAATTTGGAATATTTACATATAAGTATATATATGGTTTTGATTTCATCGGTGCATCATTCACCTTCATCTCAATCCTATCACAACCATGCATCAATGCAGAAGTCAGATCAATCTTCCACACTATAGTTATATAAGGAATGTACACTTTTTCAAGTAAGCCATGTGGCATTTGTTACAATTTAACTTTATATACACATTGTTTTTAGATACTTTTATTTAACTTCATATATATATATATATGGATTGAACTTGGAGAGACTGTCATTCTGCAGTGAAATGATAATTGTTGAAAATGATGATGATGATGTTATATTTAAATAGATTTTAAACTTCTATAGCTTCACACATTACTTAAACACGTGATTCAAGACATGTGAAAAAGATAAATGATTTCCAAAACAGGCATTTCATGCTGAAGCAGCACTCATCAGTTGGCCCAGATCACAATCTCTTACAATTATCTTTCGTAATTTGTTTAGCACAGATCTATATAAATAGCAAATTACTATACTTTAATTGATACATTTCAAATTTTCTATACTCGCAATTTTGGATAGAGACTTGTCTCTACCTTGCTTGAGAGTGGTGTAGTTAAAGTTCTGATGAACTGACAAAAATAAATGACATACACATTATAATGCAATAATTGTACACTCCTCCACAAAGTATTAATAGTGGTTAGAAACTGTCCCTACTTTTTTTGAGGAGTGGTGTAGGAAATGATCTCATAATTGTCAAGTTGAGGAAGGGAATCAGGATCGATACCTCTATAACAATGCATATATATTATCCATTAACTAAGACTATAATAATATTTGGAGTTGAAGATATTGTCTAGTTTAATAAGTAATTAGTGAAAGTTATTAATAAATTTTCATTAAGTGATTTGTATCTAAGTTGTGAGTGTAGAAAGTTTGAAACATGTCACTTAAATGATAGTAATTTCTATCTATCTATCTATCTCTCTCTCTCTCTATATATATATATATATATGAACAAATGATAAAGATATGTGTAAGAGATTGTGATTTGGGCCTTCTGGTTCAGCACCAAATGCACATCTTGGGGGTCATTTATGTTTTGCTTATGTCTTGAATCATAAGTTTCAGAAATGTTGATGGTATAGAAGGTTAAAATCTATTTAAATATTATATATATGAAGTTAAGTTTATGTATCTAAAAGTAATGTGTATATGAAGTTAAATTATAACATGTACTAAATAGCTTACTGGAAAAATTGTATGTACCTTATGCATAATCCATTTACTTCTGTTTCTAATCACGACTCAATCCTTTTTTCTTTTCAAAAATATACAGTACATATAGCCATATAATTCTATAATTAAAAATCACTTCTTTTCTTGTCAAAAACTTTATTTGATGTATATATATATATCCACTTATTTCCAACGTTTCGACTATCTTTACTCTATAGTCATTTTCAAGGATCTAGAAAAAACATTACATTATAAACAAACTTCACATAATAAAAACAAAAATAATCAAAAACAATATAAAGCATATAAACCCCATAAAATTTAAAAATAAATAAAATACATTAAAATCAATTAAATTAAAAACACAAAACATACACCACACTTACTTGACTCCCTTCTCAAAAAACTTTCCCTTTTTACATTTTTTATCCAAAAAACCAATTGTTACAATAAAAAACTTATTTCCTTTTTCTTTCTTATATACTTCAAAAATGAATTTATTTCCAAAAATAATTCTTTATTCATGTCTTATCCAATTCTATTTAAAACAGGTTTATATCTTTTTATATATAAACTCTCTTTTACCATTCTTTCTTTATACAATCTAACCCCCTCCAACATTTTAATCTTAAAATCTGTATGTCCAATTTCCTTACTATGTATATTTACATTAGAATTCCTATCTCTCAAATGCTGTTTCAATCTTGTCTCTAATTTGTTCTTTGTTGTACCAATATATGATACATCTTTATTCTCTTTTTTACAATCCAAACATTCTATTTTATAAATACCATTCATGTTTTCAACATTCCTATTTCTTATCATATTACCTAAATTACATTTCCTTTTATATACTGGTTTCAACAATAAACCACATTCCTTACCATATTTCTTATTCATATCCCTCATTATCTTTTTAATCTTAAAAAAAGTACTTTTTGACACTTTATACCCACTATACATAAATTCCTTCTTTTTTCTTTCTTTTTTTTCTCAATTTCCTCTCAATTTTGTCTATATTCTTTTTTCCACATAATTTATTAATAATCTTAATTGGATAATCATTTTTTATTGCCTCATTTTTTATACACTCCATTTCCTCCCTAAATAACCCCTCCTCTGAACATAGATTAATTCCTCTAACTATTCTATTATTAACAATATTAATCCTATGTATGTATTCAATATCTGATTCCCAATTACTCAATAATCCATAAAAAGTATCTTTTCTAAAAATACTAGTCTCAATCCCTACTCTATAATTTTTTATAACTTTTTTAATTTTAACATCCATATAATTAATTGAATTATTTATTTCTTTTTCCATTGTAAATTTTATGTTTTCCTCAATTGAATTAATATATTTTAAAAAACATTCTGATTTCCTTTCATTCCCATTGAATACCAAAAAATAATCATCAATATATCTCACATAAAATATAGGTTTGTATCTAGTATCACCAAAATATCTTTTTTCAAAAAAATCCATATATAATGATGCCAGTAAGCCACTTAAACAGTTTCCCATACTCAGACCTTTACACTGTTTATAATATTTCCCATTGTATACAAATATAACATCCTTACATACACTCAACATGTCATATAATAAATGACTTTCTATTTTAATATTCTTATTACCATCCTTAACATACATTTCCATAATTACTTCAACCGCTTTATTTGGATCTATATTTGTATACATATTACACACATCTAATTTTACAAACCATATATTTTTTACATTATTGTTTTTTTCTAAAAAACTTTTAATTCTTTTATAAATTCATATGAATTATCAACATTATTTCCTCTTTCTTTCTTTCCATATTTTTTTAAAACCTTAGTAAATAACCATTTTGATAATTTTTCATAATATGCATCAATATTATTAATTATTGGTTCGCTCCCCCCCCCTTCAATGGGAATGAAAGGAAATCAGAATGTTTTTTAAAATATATTAATTCAATTGAGGAAAACATAAAATTTACAATGGAAAAAGAAATAAATAATTCAATTAATTATATGGATGTTAAAATTAAAAAAGTTATAAAAAATTATAGAGTAGGGATTGAGACTAGTATTTTTAGAAAAGATACTTTTTATGGATTATTGAGTAATTGGGAATCAGATATTGAATACATACATAGGATTAATATTGTTAATAATAGAATAGTTAGAGGAATTAATCTATGTTCAGAGGAGGGGTTATTTAGGGAGGAAATGGAGTGTATAAAAAATGAGGCAATAAAAAATGATTATCCAATTAAGATTATTAATAAATTATGTGGAAAAAAGAATATAGACAAAATTGAGAGGAAATTGAGAAAAAAGAAAGAAAAAAGAAGGAATTTATGTATAGTGGGTATAAAGTGTCAAAAAGTACTTTTTTTAAGATTAAAAAGATAATGAGGGATATGAATAAGAAATATGGTAAGGAATGTGGTTTATTGTTGAAACCAGTATATAAAAGGAAATGTAATTTAGGTAATATGATAAGAAATAGGAATGTTGAAAACATGAATGGTATTTATAAAATAGAATGTTTGGATTGTAAAAAAGAGAATAAAGATGTATCATATATTGGTACAACAAAGAACAAATTAGAGACAAGATTGAAACAGCATTTGAGAGATAGGAATTCTAATGTAAATATACATAGTAAGGAAATTGGACATATAGATTTTAAGATTAAAATGTTGGAGGGGGTTAGATTGTATAAAGAAAGAATGGTAAAAGAGAGTTTATATATAAAAAGATATAAACCTGTTTTAAATAGAATTGGATAAGACATGAATAAAGAATTATTTTTGGAAATAAATTCATTTTTGAAGTATATAAGAAAGAAAAAGGAAATAAGTTTTTTTATTGTAACAATTGGTTTTTTGGATAAAAAAAATGTAAAAAGGGAAAGTTTTTTGAGAAGGGAGTCAAGTAAGTGTGGTGTATGTTTTGTGTTTTTAATTTAATTGATTTTAATGTATTTTATTTATTTTTAAATTTTATGGGGTTTATATGCTTTATATTGTTTTTGATTATTTTTGTTTTTTTTTTGTTTTTATTATGTGAAGTTTGTTTATAATGTAATGTTTTTTCTAGATCCTTGAAAATGACTATAGAGTAAAGATAGTCGAAACGTTGGAAATAAGTGGATATATATATATACATCAAATAAAGTTTTTGAAAAGAAAAGAAGTGATTTTTAATTATAGAATTATATGGCTATATGTACTGTATATTTTTGAAAAGAAAAAAGGATTGAGTCGTGATTAGAAACAGAAGTAAATGGATTTGTCACAATCAGTAAACTTGTACAGAAAGTTTTTTTGAGCAATTTGGGGAAATAAGAACTTTTTCGGAGAAGAATAGGATATAAACAGAGGAAGAAAGAAGAGGAAAATATATTACAATTTCATTGGACTTTTTACTTATTTATTATTTTATTATATTTATTTTTATTTTATTTTTTTGTAGTTTGGTTTATTTTTATTTGTTTTTTTATTTTTATGGTTTATAATTTATGGAGGGGGGGGGTTTGAAGAAATGATGGAAATGTTATTAGAAGGTGAAATTATTATATAGATTATTAGATAATTGAACTGCATATATGATAGGGTTTAAAGGTATAAGTTAAAAAAAGATGTGTATAAACATAAATATGAGAAGGTTTTTTATGTTGTTAAAAAACAACATTGGGAATATAAATATGAGTAATATATGTGTAAAGGTAATTAATGAATGGGTGAAATTAAAATTAAAAGTGGTAAAAAAACAATTAGATATTAATTTTATGAAGAATTGTTTGCATAATAGGGTAATACCAAATTTTTTAAAAATTAAAGTAATTAAGAATATGTTTGATGTGAAATATGTTTATGGATTGCAAATGAAATTAGTAAAAAGATATATTCGTATATTATATAGAGATAAAGAGAGGTTTTTAAAGAGGGTTAAAGATGTATATGAAAAATTGAGAAGGTTAATTAATTTAAAGGAAGAAGAATTATTAAAAAATATTTTTATATATAAAATGGGTATTTTTAAGAATAGAGTGATTTTGAGACAAAATAAGAAAATAGAGAGATTAATAAGAGACAAAAATAAAAGGGATATATGTGAGAATAAAAACAAAGCTAGGAGTAAATTTGGGAAAGGATCTGATAATAGAAATAAATATGAGAATAGAAAGGAATGTAATAATGATAAATATAATTTTATTATTAATTTAACAGATAAAGTTTTTAAAGAGGATGAAAAGAGAATATTAGAAAAAGGATTAAAATATATACCTGGGAGAAAAATTGAAATGCAAAAAGAGATTTTTGAAATAGAGGCAAAATCTAAATTAATGATAGATAGATTAAAGGATTTAAGTAGTGTGAATAATGGTAATGAGAGAAAAAGATATGGGTATGAAAGGATGATGAAGGAATTTCAATACAGGATGGAAGTATTGGAGTATGATATAAGAAGGAATAAGAGTGATAAATCTGGTTATGATAATGAATGGGAAATGATTATGAATATGAAGAGTAAATATAATGATGTGGTGTTCTTGAAGGGAGATAAAACATCTAGTATGGTGGTAATGAAGATAGAAGAGTATAGGGAAAAGATTGAAATATTATTAAAAGAGGATTGTTTTGAAAGGATTAAGAAGAATGAGGGGGTAGGGAAAAATAAAGAAATAAATAGATTTATAACAGAAATGTATTCAAAAGGAAGCATAGGTGTGAATGATTTAGTGAAATTGAAGAGGATGGATTTTAAAGATGCTGAGATACATGGGATACCAAAAACGCATAAGATTGGGATACCATTGAGACCAATAATTAATAATATTGATGCATATTATGAAAAATTATCAAAATGGTTATTTACTAAGGTTTTAAAAAAATATGGAAAGAAAGAAAGAGGAAATAATGTTGATAATTCATATGAATTTATAAAAGAATTAAAAGTTTTTTAGAAAAAAACAATAATGTAAAAAATATATGGTTTGTAAAATTAGGTGTGTGTAATATGTATACAAATATGGATCCAAATAAAGCGGTTGAAGTAATTATGGAAATGTATATTAAGGATGGTAATAAGAATATTAAAATAGAAAGTCATTTATTATATGACATGTTGAGTGTATGCTGTAAGGATGTTATATTTGTATACAATGGGAAATATTATAAACAGTGTAAAGGTCTGAGTATGGGAAACTGTTTAAGTGGCTTACTGGCATCATTATATATGGATTTTTTTGAAAAAAGATATTTTGGTGATACTAGATACAAACCTATATTTTATGTGAGATATATTGATGATTATTTTTTGGTATTCAATGGGAATGAAAGGAAATCAGAATGTTTTTTAAAATATATTAATTCAATTGAGGAAAACATAAAATTTACAATGGAAAAAGAAATAAATAATTCAATTAATTATATGGATGTTAAAATTAAAAAAGTTATAAAAAATTATAGAGTAGGGATTGAGACTTGTATTTTTAGAAAAGATACTTTTTATGGATTATTGAGTAATTGGGAATCAGATATTGAATACATACATAGGATTAATATTGTTAATAATAGAATAGTTAGAGGAATTAATCTATGTTCAGAGGAGGGGTTATTTAGGGAGGAAATGGAGTGTATAAAAAATGAGGCAATAAAAAATGATTATCCAATTAAGATTATTAATAAATTATGTGGAAAAAAGAATATAGACAAAATTGAGAGGAAATTGAGAAAAAAGAAAGAAAAAAAGAAGGAATTTATGTATAGTGGGTATAAAGTGTCAAAAAGTACTTTTTTTAAGATTAAAAAGATAATGAGGGATATGAATAAGAAATATGGTAAGGAATGTGGTTTATTGTTGAAACCAGTATATAAAAGGAAATGTAATTTAGGTAATATGATAAGAAATAGGAATGTTGAAAACATGAATGGTATTTATAAAATAGAATGTTTGGATTGTAAAAAAGAGAATAAAGATGTATCATATATTGGTACAACAAAGAACAAATTAGAGACAAGATTGAAACAGCATTTGAGAGATAGGAATTCTAATGTAAATATACATAGTAAGGAAATTGGACATATAGATTTTAAGATTAAAATGTTGGAGGGGGTTAGATTGTATAAAGAAAGAATGGTAAAAGAGAGTTTATATATAAAAAGATATAAACCTGTTTTAAATAGAATTGGATAAGACATGAATAAAGAATTATTTTTGGAAATAAATTCATTTTTGAAGTATATAAGAAAGAAAAAGGAAATAAGTTTTTTTATTGTAACAATTGGTTTTTTGGATAAAAAAAATGTAAAAAGGGAAAGTTTTTTGAGAAGGGAGTCAAGTAAGTGTGGTGTATGTTTTGTGTTTTTAATTTAATTGATTTTAATGTATTTTATTTATTTTTAAATTTTATGGGGTTTATATGCTTTATATTGTTTTTGATTATTTTTGTTTTTATTATGTGAAGTTTGTTTATAATGTAATGTTTTTTCTAGATCCTTGAAAATGACTATAGAGTAAAGATAGTCGAAACGTTGGAAATAAGTGGATATATATATATACATCAAATAAAGTTTTTGACAAGAAAAGAAGTGATTTTTAATTATAGAATTATAT
>JAQFVV010015072.1:0-20928 GCA_028023455.1 Epiperipatus broadwayi | reverse complement strand
AAGCACAATTTTACTCTCAGATTGACCGCTTCAATATGCTAAACATTAGGAAATCAGTCAACACTTAGACAATCCAATATAAATAACAATCAACAATCTCAAACTGTTGTCAAGGCAATCTCCTTTTACCAATAAAGGTGAAATAGATAATAATACAACAATAAAACATCAAATAATTATCAATGATTATTTAAATATTTACAACCAGGTTTAAATACTTTTATTATATTTGTTCCTACTTCATGACATCTGCTTTTTAAGCTATAATAATTAATAGTCCCTACAGTACTCCTAATACATGTGCCTAATATCTGTCTTCAATCAAAAGCAGGATTTGCACTTAAATATCTAGCAGACTTCTTTAGTTATATATATTTTTTCTATTTACATTAATAACCTGAGTTTAGAAGATATAAGACTTTGAACTCAATACAAATTTACATGTAGAAATAAAGTATATACTTATAATAGTAACAGATATGACTATTATATTTAATGACATGCACATATAGGTTCATGAGAAGGTAAATAAACTAATAGACTGATAGATAAATGAATAGATGAATGTATGGATAGATAGAGTAATAGATAGAATGATTGAGATAGTTGCATACATAATACATACCTACATACATAGGTTGGTGAATAAAAATAAATAATTTGGAAAATAAAAAAAAATAGATAGATAGATAGATAGATAGATAGATAGATAGATAGATAGATAGATAGATAGATAGATAGATAGATAGATAGATAGATAGATAGATAGATAGATAGATAGATAGATAGATAGATGGATAGATAGATAGATAGATAGATAGATAGATAGATAGATAGATAGATAGATAGATAGATAGACAGATAGATAGATAGATAGATAGATAGATGGATAAATTGATGGACTGATGGATAGATAGATAGATAGATAGATAGATAGATAGATAGATAGATAGATAGATAGATAGATAGATAGATAGATAGATAGATAGGTAGGTAGGTAGGTAGGTAGGTAGGTAGGTAGGTAGGTAGATAGATAGATAGATAGATAGATAGATAGATAGATAGATAGATAGATAGATAGATAGATAGATAGATAGATAGATAGATAGATAGATAGATAGATAGATAGATAGATAGATAGATAGATAGATAGATAGATAGATACGTGTAGTTGTTAACATTAAAATTATAAAGTTGCTTGCGAATCATAATTTTAGTTTGAATACTACAAAGGAAATATAAATGATAGCTAGATGTGAAAATAACCGACCTTTTTAGAAGGCAGGCAATAGTTATATAATAGTCTGTGATTGTCGACATACATACTCCTACAGATATAGACTACAAGCAACTTTGAAAGATATTATTTTCAATTACATATTCTGCTTCTATTATAACAAGCAATCCAGTAATGTCATGTTAATGTTTCATACTTTTTTTTTCTATGAGATAATATAATTAAATGTGATCGAATACCTCTTTGCGTGCATATATATATAACAAAAAAATAGGCATGTACTAAAATATTAATAGTTATAAAAAAGTATTTATATAAAGTATTTAATGTAATATACATTCAAAAATTGATATCGTTTATTAGTTACGGTAAACTTAAATTTACAGTAGAATTACATTATCCATTTTGGTGACAAAAAAAAAAGATAATATCAATTTCAGTTTAACTGGGTATTATTTATTAATGTAAATGTAATATAAATGGTAATTATAACAGATTAAAAGTCTAAAAGAAATGTTAACCATTTTATATCAATACTTATAAGACATTTGATAAAAATGGATGTTTAATTTTATTAATTTATTTGAATTTTTTCATAAAATAAATGAACTGTAATATATTACGATAAAATACATTTATTACATTTAAAACTTGTTCACTATTTTTAAATAAAAAAAAGAACATTCGACGTAATTACTAATATATATATATAGAATATTTCAGGTAATAGACTGATTGAATGGGATGTTTTTTTTTTTTTTTTTGGATATAATCACGTAGTCAAAAAGATTAAATATAAATAAAATGTATCTTATAATTATAAAACGGACTTGATTTTTTAAAAAAAAATTCACAGGCTAATAAAAGTTCTTGGCACAATATGTTAATTGCTGTGTTTGTAATGCATGTGTTATGGTTGTTAATTATTACCATTTTTATAAAAATGCAATTATCTTGAAAATAATATCAATTAGTGTTTAAAGGTGAATAGCTGCAGCATTTGCTTTATATCGAATAAAGTGAAGAAAGTTCTTAATATCTCATTAATGCTTGGATACATAGCAATGAAGTTTCACTTTTATCATTTCAAAGAATATATTTTTATCAAATATATATGTAACTTCTAATTACTGAAGAAAGTTATTAGCCGAAGCAATCATACATAAAGGTTTTTATTTTCTGTGCTCATTAGAACATTTTAAATAACATCTCATAATAGTTATCGTATTTATATATATTTTTTCATTTTAAGTTAAAATGCATTGAATTCTCAGGAGGAGTGGATGGATAATAAAGCTAAAAGAATAATTGAAAAGTGTGTGGAGCTAGATTGAAAGATCATTAAACACTTACTAAAGTAGGTTTATAACTTAATATAATTTATTTCCCAAATCCCATCACAAATATTTAAATCAAGATTAGTTAAACTAATACAAAAACATAAAACTTATTATGTATTCATCTAATATAAATGAGACCCCCCCCCTTTTTTATTATACAAAAATATATATCTTTGGTGTACACACCTTTATAACACAATTTGATTAAAGAAAAAAAGTCAAAAGATTAAATTTATATATATATATTTGTTTAAAATTTTAAAATATAAATCTATATGTATTCGTATGTCTATTGACACACATACACACACACACACACACACATATATATATATATATTGCTATTTGTGAATGTATATATGATAATAAAAAAATAAGTAAATAAATAAAGAAACTTTTACTTTCTGGGTACCAGGTTTTCTTTTATACTTAAATTACAATATAACCTGATTATTTATCAAATACACATGAAGTCTGTAATTAGAAAGAGAAAAGCTTTAATATTTTACACACATGGCTTGAATGTTTGTACAATAATGAAACAATGATGTTTTTGACTATAGAGGAACTTCTCAAACCGTAACACAAATTAGGGACTTTATAAAGATAAGAGCAGCCATCTTATCTTTAACCTAAATTCTTAATTATATAAGTCAATCCAAAGCATCTTGATTTGACAGCATTACTCTCTTCATATTTAAATCCATTATTTTCTTTCACAAATTAAATTAGCAAAATCTTGTCATTTACAATAATTTAATGGAAATATAGAAACTAATGTAATTTTCTGCTTATTTATCAAGTTCCACAGAAAATCTGTAAAAAGAAAGACTTTAATATTTTTCACATGTACCTTAAATATTTATATAATAGCCAAACAATGTAGTTTTTGACTATAGAAAGATCTGTTAAATCTTAACACAAGATAGAAAATTTATAAAGATAAGAACAGCCATCGGATCTTTAATCTAAATCTTAATTATATAGGCCAATCTGAAGTATCTTGATTTGAGAGCACTAAAAAATAATATCTTCATGCTCTCAAATAGTGATGTTTCAGATTGGTCTATATAACTAAGAATCTAGGTTAAAAATAAGATGGCCATTCCCATCTTTATAATGCCCCATTCTTGTGTTGATGTTTGAGAAGTGCTTCTGTTGCCAAACAACTACATTGTTTGGCTATTATACAAACATTTAAGATGCATATAAAATAAAACATTTCTATTTATAATTAAAGACTTTCTGTGTGCTTGATAAATAATCAGAACATTACATTAGTTTCTATATTTCTATTAAAAAGATCTTAATATTAGCTCATTATAAATGGCAAGATTTGACCTATTTTTATTTTTAAAATATATTTATTGACATAATAAAATTGTACAGATGAATAATAAATGCACTTTGTTAATGTTGGCTCATCCATTGCTGGCATTGGTCTGTAAGATGTATACCAGAGCCATTCTCTGCACTAGCAGGTTGATAAATGAGTACATACATTCCATTTTGTTGATATTAACCACCCCTTTTGAGGTTGGCCCAATAATGCTAACTTATCAACTGGGATTCATGTAGTCTGAAATCAATGTCTCTCTAGTAGAATCCAGCATGTTGCATCATAGACTACTTCAGTTACGATACACTAAAATGAGTATATATCAGGTCCAATATTCATGTAGAGTCTGTGGGCCATACTAGTAGGCTCCATGTATTAATAAATAAAAATCTAGTATCTTGTCCTTGTTTTGAAGAGCTTTGAGCTTATCACAAAACATAGCATTGGGGTCCAGTGTTGGTTGTGTGAACTTTGTCCTACATCTTGTGTACCAAAAAGCGTATGTCAGGAAGATAGATAACCTGATAACTGTAAAGTCTCCAGAGAAGAAACAACTCCCGATGTACCAGGATTTTATCCACTGCTATAATGCAGTATTGAGAGATGACACTTCTAACACCGTTATAGCCTGGACATATATTTAACAGATGATTAAAAGGTCTCTCTCCTCTAGAGCAGGCATGACAAATTGGGTCTATTTTATTTAGAAACCACTTATAGTGTAAGAATGTATTAGTTGGCATGGAGCCCATATTCACCTTGATCAGATAATCCAAAAGTTTGGGCTCCAGTAGCAGATATTTTTAAATATTGTGGTGATTTTATGATTCTTTATTCTTTTTTTTCAAGCATCTTCATGTGAACTATAAAATGGTAGAGCTTCTAAGGATTCAGGGACTTATTTTACTTTTTTAACCTTTCCACAGCATTTTTTAAGAGATGGCTAGATTTTTCACAGGAACTTAGAAACAGGATGACATGATAATGATGATGAAAGAAAAGCAGGCTACTCTAACATGTTTATTCCATATTGCTTGTTTTGACCAACTTTATTATTGGAATTGTAAACATTAAATAATTTGAATTCCAAGCAATGTTAAATTTAATTTGCTGAGATTGTTTATTATAATCAATTTTTTAGCTTCCAAGATCTAGAGATTTTTAGGGTAGTTTCAATTCAATTATTTATTTAAATTTCTTTTAAAAAATTATGGATAGGATTTCTAGGTATAAGTTGTCATTGTCTCTGGATAAAATGACTCTGTCTATACAAAACTTTTTACAAAAACTATAATCAGCTTAACTCTAACTTACTCTTATCTGTCAACACAGAAAATAAAATATAGATCCTTCTTTATGCTATTAATCTATCTTTTATAGCATGAAAAAGAATATTTGGGAACTCAGGTGTTTCATTTTTTTTATATATTTAATTACCAAAATATTGCACACAAATTATTTAACCTTTACTTGATGTTTTTTATTTCATAAATAACATTGCAATTTTATCTGATAAGAAACAAACATCCTTCATATTCAACTGCTTAATATATATTTTTTTTATAAATAACTGAGATGTCTGAAGCTTCCAAAAATTTTTTCTGAAGTAAGTAAAAAATAAAATGTAACTTCTATAATATTAAAATATACAGAATCATTGCTTTAACATAAGTATTGTTATGTCGTTTTTAGAATGAATGTGATATAATATCTTAAATAATATACAAATTTTTTGATCATTGAACACATATATAAATAATTCCCAATTTGCCTATATATATATAATTAAATAAATAATGTAATTAAACTAACTAACTGATATTGGATTTATGATTGGGATTGTATTGATGTTTATTTATAATTAACTTGAATAATTTATTTGCACTACATAGAGAATATCAACAATTATTTTATTAATTTTAAATAAACATTTTAAAACAACAAACAAAGTTGCATGGGAATAATAAATATAGACACAAGGACTCTTTTTTTTTTTTGTAAAATTTTATAAAATGATAGTATTATAATATATATTAAATTAAATAATTTTCACAGATTGTTATTCTAAAAAAGAGCAGAAATAATGAAATTTTATTAATGTAAACATAGATATGGTTTGCCTTTGATGTTTACTATAAATTATCAGTTACTATTACTTGTCATCTATCTATGGCTAAATAAGTTTTATCCATTATCCATAATAGCACTGTGATTTATAGTTGAAGTTCAATAAATGTAAACCCAAAAAACTAATTTATATAGGTGTTACACTGTGAATGAATAGAATCTTGATATTTTGCAAATCTACATTTCAAACTTATTCATGGATGGTTATTATAATAAATAACAAAAATAAGGACATTTTATTCAAATAAACAGAGACAATATTAAATTGTCAATCTCCCTGAAGATATATAAATTTTCTCCATTAAGTATAATAGCCTATTTTGACTATATAGACTTATTTGTTAAATGAATTTAATTTAGTAAAACTGAATTCTGTATAAATATACCATATTAAAAACACTTTGAAACTCATTATATTATTATTCAATTTGTATGAATCCTATTGAGTAATGAACAATGTTTTAATGCATACTAAAATTACATTCAGTTTTCACAAAATCATAAATTAAAACAATGCAAAAAAATAAAATTGATAAATAGTACTAATTACATATGTATATTACAAATGATTTAGATATTTATATTATTATAATATTATGTTATTAATATAAAAAATATATTAATTTTAAAAGCAAAACATAACACGAGTCTCAATTTGCATTAAACGTTACAGAAAACTCTATTTATTAGGTTTCATTGTTGTCATAAAATTGTAAACTTAGGCAATCAATAGATATCAAATGATAATGCGCATTTGATTTCATTTTAACTTATTAAGACAAAAAAATCAGATATAAAAAGAATAGTACATATAAAAATGATTTTATACTTTTTTTTGTTCTTTGTTTTTATCAATACAGCCCTTGTTAATGATACCAGTCAGTCTAGTCAAGCTTTCAATAGAGGGCAGCAATGGAGAAAAAATATTTTTGTGTAATCTTAATTTTGTGTGTTATAATATTTTTATTATACAATGCAAAACAAATTGTATTATTCTATAAGTTTAAAATTAAAATGATGGAGAAAACATTAAATCATATGTAAATAATTTATTTTACTTATAAAATGGAGTATACATTTAAAAAAAAATATTTTATTTCAACATCCGTTATTTTTGAGATTATTCTGTTTCATTGTAATGAAGAGTGAATATATTTTTCTAGTTAATTTTACATTTTCAAATGTATTAATTAAGTAGATTTAATACATCTTAAAGAGAATCTTTAAAATCTTTTAATCTGTGACAATTTAATTAGTACTTTGTCTATTAATCAAAAATGAGTTCTTTTATTTTATATAATTAAAAAGAAGCAATTGGTTAAAACCTTATTTCATTTTAAAATCGGTTTACCTGTTTAAATTATAATTTTATTTTATTTAAAAACTATTAGTATTTTAATTAATTATTTTTTACTTTTAAATTACGGAAAAATATAAAGTGTAAATAAATGAATACTTGAATATTTAAATAATAATGTTATTGAATTGCTATCTGAAATTAAATATATTTTTTAATTCTTTCAATTTATTTATCTTATATTTTGTGTGTGTTTTGAATAATAATATTTCATAACATGAATAAAATCTTAAAAGAATATTGTCAATATATTTGTATTTATATATTAAACTATTTCCATAATCTAATATTAAATATTAAATGCCTTTAGAAAAAAATAATTTCATTTAAATTTTTCTAAAGACATTCAATATATAAATACAATTAAAATACAATCATTACAAACCTTCAAGAAAACAATACTTGGGTATAATCCTATGATCATGTTCTAGGATTAAAATCCAAATGGAAGTTTTACATATCAAGATCATATTTAAACTCAACTGCCCTTCCAATTATTGTATAGTAAATCAGAGTCGAAATATACAAACTAAAGGTATAAAATTGAAAATAAACATTAATTTTCATCATTAAATAACTTGTCGTTATTTTTTCATGGATATTTTTTGTTTTATTTTCAGTTTTAAAAAGTGATTTTATTCTAGCGGTTTAAAAAAATCCATCACTCATAAAGCAAAGATTTCCGGATAGAAGCTTAATCTGACAACAAATAATTTGATTATTTATCTAGTTAGACATGGATATAATGCAAATGTAAGCATCTCATTGGAAATAAATCATATCAGAGATGTATACATTTTATTATAATATATACATAGTTATATTTATTTATATATTATTTATAATATATAAATATAAATATTTGTTTATTTGATTCATTTTGACAATAAACCATATTTAATGAGAATTTGATCGAAATAATAGAAGTTAATGTTTATTTATTGCATATGCTGAATAATTAAGATTTATTAAATTAACCTTCTGTTAAAAAAAAAAAAAATCTTAATTAATTTTATATAAAAAATGGTACGCCAAAACAAAGAAGTATATATTTTTTTTTATTTAGAGATCAATTAAAGCAGCTAAAACAATATAGGCTATGTTCTGACCTATTTATGAGTAAAATTAAAAATATGCGTGTGTGTATGTGTGTTAGAATTGGTTATTATGGGGAAAAATTGTTGTCACTCTAGAAATAATATAATACAAACTAATATCAAGTTATACAAAATGCAAGTTAAGCTAGATACAGTAATTTGTATAAGGACTAGAATAAAAAATATACAAATTAACATAGTGTGAATGGAGAAAGAAAGACTAGTAAATCACTAAACTCAATGTCAGTAATTTGAAAATGCTGATGAAAATGCCAGTGAGAAAATGATTCTGATAGTTATTAGATTTGAAATAAAGTCTTGTGATAGAGTCCAATTCTATACAGAACTGTTTGTACAAAATTAGCTGTACTTACTCACTACTGATATATGTTGTAACAGGGCTGGGTTTAACCCCTGTTCTAAAGAAAGGGATTTGTATTTATATATATATATATATATATATATATATATATATATATATATATATATATATATATATATATATATATATATATATATATATATGTAACCTTATATTTTAGTGTAAAATATAAAGATTGATAGAAGTGATTTAAAAATTTCTGTCTTCTTGGTGATTTGATTGTCTTGGTTTGCATTCTGAATAGATTATTTACTTGCATTCAAAATAATTTATTGGTGAAAATATGTAATATTTTGCCTTGCTTATTGCCTGTATTATTTTAATGTAATTAAAATTGCTCTTTTCCATCCATTGATTTGGGTGAAATATATTTAACCTGTAAGAAATCAACAGCACACCAAGTTTAGTAAAATGTGATTAAAAATAATAATAATTCTTATTTATTTAAAATAATGCTAGAAATTATTTTCATTTAATTCAAAAGCCATTTATTTAACTAATTTGTAATCATTAGATAAAAATATAATAAATACACGTGTGCGTTTCAGTGAAATAGAGCGTTTGTAGTATTATTAAGAGACAAAATAGTGTAAGAATAACATGTAAGCAAACATATTACACATATTTTAAAAATTATTGACAAGCAAACGAATTAACTAAGAATTTTCATATGAATTTAAATATAAAATGATGATATTTAATAACAGTATGATTAGCTGAATTTAAAGGGTCTGTTCAAGTCTGCCAGCTACTGAATCAAATTGTGAATAATTTGCTTAATATCTGCATTTGAAAGATGTTGGAATGTCTAACTTTAAAAGTAGAATTAATAGCAGAAGTTCAATATACTTTGGAATACTTTGTTGCATGCAAACTGGCAACATTAAATAAATATGTTAATTGCAGATGTTTTTTTTCGGATATAAAAACTTTACTTTTAAAAAAAAATAAGAGGTTTAAAATCAAATTTAAATTTTAAATTTTGTTGAAATGCTACTTTAATGTTTCTACATATCAGTTAAATAATAAAGAATTGACTATCTTATCTGAAGTATACTGCCAGTAATGTATTTACTATTTAATTTGTTTACTACTTCAATAATAATAACAGCCTTTAAACAATTGGCTAAAACTACTTTCTGATTTCTATTGCCAATGTCGATTTATTAAAATATTGAGCTCTGATTATTATTCTTAGATATAAATGTGGATAGATAAATTAATATAGCCTGGATATTATAAATTTGAAACAATGCTAGATAAAATATAGAATTTAATAACTTATGAAGAACATTTTCACTTAAACTCTACATATCTAGTTTTTGGAATTATTTCATATTCATAGAGGCCACGTAAAATTCATTAACTTAAAAGTACACATAATAACCAGAACAAAGGGATATATTACATCTATGGACTTCGGCTATAATTTATAATTATTACTTTGTATAAAGTGTATTTATTCTTCAAGCCATTTTATATTGATTTCATGGATAATATTTAATATTCCAAGAAAGTTGTATATTTTATTTATGTATTTGAGTATGAATGAATTAATTTTAATTTTATTTTTATATCAACTTATATGTGAGATTCATGATTTACAGTTTTACTATGTTTATATTAAATTCATGGGATTTAATAAAATATTTATTTGAGAAAATAGCACTTGTGAAAAGCTTGAGAATAACTAATATATTTATGGTGTGTGTCAACCTCTCATGAAGTGTCTTATGAGTCTTTTCAGGGTTCTGTTCCTATACTTGTGTCACCTGTATTAGATTATTATTATGTTTATATTTTAAGCAGAATAAATCAGTATATTAGTTGTCCTTATTATTGAAACACTTTTCATTATGTATAAACCCACATCTGCTCAATTGCTGATGTTTTTCTGATGTGTCAGAATAATTGGGGAGGAAGATTTTGCATTTTATATATGAAGTAAATATTAATATTGCTTTACAATGTTAAATGACATTAGTCTGTGCAGCTGGTTAATCTGCAGATTAATTATTTGCTACATTCTGTATTTTTACACTCATTCCTGCACTGGTGGGTGATCTGCAGAATTGTGCAATTAAATTTGTTGCTTCATGGTTGTGTATAACCCTACAGGTGATTCAGTGTTGTATCATTCATATGTGGAGATGAATGCACACACAGAAATATCATTTTACTTCATAAATGTAAGTTTGGGCAAAGTATTTTGTATTATTCTGCTAAAATCATCTTCTTCCATCTATAAGTATGACTTATAAGTCTGGTCATAACGTGTAGCAGGGCATCTTATCTAAATTATCCCCATAATGTATTACTTGTTTGTTAATTAATATTTTATCTGATTAGAGTTTGAATTTTTTCACTTTGGTTTAGCATTGCCTTATAGCTAATTTCTGCAAATATAATATTATTTATTATATTATTATAGGTTTATAGTATAGATTTATTGGTTCTGGAACTGACCCATTGGGTATTCAGTATATTTTTCTCAAGGCAGAAATTAGATCAAATTATAATAAAATTTATAATTAGGCTTTTATAAAACTGTGCCTATCATATATTATTGAAGTAAACAAATCAAATGATATTTATTTATTTGTTTATTTATGTATCTATTTATTATATTAAACATCATATATCAATTATTTGTTAATCATAAAATTGTAAATAAATATTAATTGATAATTAAATTTACTGTGCCATTGCTATTTGTCATTCATAAAATGAGAAATCCTATATCTTGAATAAAGCATACATAGGAGTACATACTGTTGTCAGTATGACATAAGAATCTTGGTAATATTCTGAGAAAACATTTGAATGCTTTTGTCCTTGATAGTTTATGATGTGCAGGGTACAATAAAATCCCATTTGCCTTATAGTGACATGTTTATTTCACTATTTCGCTTATTATTTCTAAATAATACATGGGCAATTTAAAAGTATTGCATTAAGTAATGTTTTAGATGAATATTTATTAGTCTGCATTATAGTGACATGTTTATTTCATGTTTAAAGAGGTTTATTTAAACTTCATTGTAACAATATTTCATACTCTGTAGTCAAGTTGCAATCTTTAAGTGTCCATATATATTCAATGAACCATTAGTAAGAATGGATTTCTATTCTTGCTATTAAAAGGTGTGAAGGTTGCCTTGACAGCAGTTACAAATATATATATATATAACTGTAAATTGTACATATTCGATCTTTGGGGTTTTTTAGAGTACTAAATAAAAGGCTAAAACAGGCATAAAGAGGAGTTTGTGCTCCATTTGTTTTAATGAAATGGGTATGTATATATTGTGGTATAGGCAAGTAAATGGAAGGAATTGTCTAAAAACTTATAATACATGTGTTATTTTCATGTCAGAATTTGCCATATTTTATTTTTTTTTTAAAAAAAATATGTAAATGAAAATAAAAAGTAAAAAAAAAGACAAAAACTAAACAGATTGTTATCTACAGAATGCCTTTTACAAGAGATATTGTTTTAAGTTATTTTCCAAAAGTGTTCAGTGAAACTTTTTCTTAGATAAAAGAGAAAAGGTGTTAAAAAGTTGTTTTTTTTTCTAAAGAGAAGTAAATATAACAAAAAAAAAAAAAAGCTGGACCACATATATCACATGCTAGGATACAGAGAAGTAGCTAATATTCTTGAGATTAGAATGTTCTGAAAAATAAAAGAAAAAAGAATATAAATAGAAAGGCATCAGGAAACATTTTAAATTTTAGGTTTGAAGTTTAATTGGATATACTGTTATGTGTTCGTAATATAGATTGCATATATCATAGATTTCTGAAAACTGTTGTTTGAACCAAAGAAAATATATATTCATGGGCAAGAGATGAACAGGCCAGGGTAAAGCTTTACATGTGTTGGAATTTCTACTTTCAATCCCAAGAATACACTGAAGCTGCTAGATTATCGAACCATTGTCTGAATTTGAAATAAATCCATGACCAGCTATCGGCATCTTTCCCAACTTATATCAAAGTAATGGTCAAACCAACAAAGATTCGAGCAACCAATTAAGGTAAGATATTCATGCTGGACAACTTTCATGGCCATAGTGTGCTGAATGAAGTTATTTTCATTATGAATCTGCATAAGGTACCATTCCAGGGGAAGTAAAGATAATAATTACATTTTATTTTCACAAAATACAAAAATGCGTATAGTCAGCAGTACTTAGAGACTTTAATATAATTATATTTTATTCATCTCTCTTATCTTTAGAAGAATTACATGATATTTGAAATAATTAGACATCATTTTTTTATTATTTTGTTTGCTTGTCTGTATATATATATATATATATATATATATATATATATATATATATATATATATATATATATATATATATATATATATATATATATATATATATAAATTTTAACAATAAATATACTATTATAGTTTAAATTCTTTTGTAGCACTTTCAATTATGTGGTAATCCTCATCAGCTTTAATTGAATTTCAAATTTTTAAACTTAATGTTACATTTATTTCCATAAGCTTTGTATGGCTGTATTCGCAACTTGCCTATTAATATCACCCTTATATTTATCAATCAAAATTGCCTCTTTAATTTTCCTCTTTTTATGATTTCTTTCTTCCATTAACATTTTTATTTCATTACTATTAAATGTAAACCTATAATTACAAGTCTTTTCATGGTCAAAGAATACTGAAGCTGTATTAAATTGACTTGTTGCATTATGTTTAATTCAATTATATAATAATTTATGCTCCTTCAATCTTTTCTCCACAGAACATCTAGATTCACCGATATATAATTTCTGACATCCACATGAAATCTGATAAATTATATTACTTTTTTGCAATTTAAAAATTATACTCTTAGAATTATTAATTAATTGATTAACATTCAGAGGCACACAAAATGAAATACTATACTTTTCTTTAAATATATTCTTAATTAATTTAGATTGCATGTTATTTATTAATGACATAGATATCCATTTTTTATTATCTAAAGTAACACTAAAAACACTCTTCTTATTATTAAATGAATTTACTGCATGCAAAATGTGGTTTTTATCATAACGAACCTTTAAAAGTTCATTAGCAAAGAGTTCAATATTTAAAATTTTATCACTCTTATATTTACATAATTTATCATTGTGATGCAAAAATAATTTCAGTCTTGCCATTTTATGTATCATACTATTACAAGATATGTTGTGTTTTGGAAGATATACAATTGCATCTTCTTATGAATTTGTTGATAGAGTTAAAAATATAAAAAGAAATGATAATGATCTGTTAGTGTCATTGGATGTAACAGAATTATATGGATCAATTGATCATCTTGAACCTATAAATTTAATTGAAATTAAACTAATTAATATGTCTATAAATAAACATTTAATAAATTGTATTTTTGAATCACTAAAATTTATAAGTGATAATATTATTGCACCATATAATGATAGATTTTATAAAATAGGTAAAGGATGGCGAATGGGATTACCTATGGTAGCACAAATTTGTGGTTTTACATTGTCAAAATATGAAGATATTATATTTACTTCTTTTAATTTTGAAGATATTAAAATTTATACTCATGGTCCTAAAAACATTATTGGTGTTTTTTTATATAATCTGAATAATTTAAACAATTTAAAATGGGCTGTTGAAAATGATCAAAATGGAAAAAAATTTTTTGAGTTTACAAATATTTAGAGATGCTACTGATTTAAATTATAAATTAATTTTTAAACCTATTGGAGAAAGAGGATATATTCATTTTAAATCACATGTTCCAATGTTACATAAAATGACAAGACTAGAATAATTTTTGCTTGCAATGATAAATTATATAAATATAAGAGTGATAAAATTTTAAATATTGAACTCTTTGCTAATGAACTTTTAAAGGTTAGTTATGATAAAAAACAAATTTTGCATACTGTAAATTCATTTAATAATAAGAAGAGTGTTTGCAGTGTTACTTTAGATAACGAAAAATGGATATCTAAGCCATTTATGAATAACATGCAATCTAAATTAATTAAAAATATATTTAAAAAAAGTATAATATTTCATTTTATGTGCCTCCGAATGTTAATCGATTGATAAATAATTCTAAGAGTATAATTCCTGAATTGCAAAAAAATAATATAATTTATCTGATTTCATGTGGATGTCAGAAATTATATATCGGTGAATCAAGAGGTTTTGTGGCGAAAAAGATTGAAGGAGTATCAATTATTACATATTCAAATTAAAAATAATGCAAATAGTCAATGTAATACAGCTTCAGTATTCTTTGACCATGAAAAGATTTGTAATTATAGGTTTACATTTAATAGTAATGAAATAAAAATATTAATGGAAGAAAGAAATCATAAAAAGAGGAAAATTAAAGAGGAAATTTTGATTGATAAATATAAGGATGATGTTATTAATAGGCAAGTTGCAAATATGGCCATACACAGATTATGGAAATATATGTAACATTAAGATTAAAAATTTGAAATTCAGTTAAAGCCGCCGAGGGTTACCACATAATCAAAAGTGCTACAAAAGAAGTTAAACTATAATATTGTATTTACCATTATATATATATATATATATATATATATATATATATATATATATATATATATATATATATATATATATATATATATATATATATATATATATATATATAAGTTAGATAGTTGGATTGGAAGATTTATGAATGTCTGAAAATTTCAGATTTCTACTTAATAGTTATACATTAGAAAAAGTACAGGGCTTGTCCTGGTATTTTTATTCTTATGCTTGAATATCCTAGCACCTCAGGAAGCAATCAGTAGCAGAAACTGGTCTGGGGTTGGGGATATTCATCAAAACTTGTTAAGAACTTATTTGCAAGCTCTATATATAACATTTCTAATAGAAGCTTGTTAAATTAGGTCGTGTGAGATCTGACATAGTTTTTTTTTAATCTAATGTCCTAGCTCCTTAATGACAAAAGCCATAGCTTGAAAATAGTCTGGGGATGGGGAACATCATAGATAAAGTATTCATGTATTTTCTCTTGTAGCATTTATCATAAAAATAAAATAAATAAGCTTGTTTAGAGCTATTAGCCGGCTCTTTATATATTACATATTGGTAATGCAAGCTATATAAGACAGGTGACCTGTTAACTGTAAGTTGTACATATTTAATCTTTGGGTTTTTATAGAATGGTAAATAAAAGATTAAAACAGGCATAAAGAGAAGGTTATGCTCATTTGTTTTAATGAAATGTGGGTGTATATATTGTGGTATAGGCAATTGAATGGAAGGAATTGTCTAAAAACATATAATGCATGTGTTATTTTTATGTCTGAATTTTCCATATTTTATTTTTTAAAAAAAAATATGTAAATGAAAATAAAAAGTAAAAAAAAGAGAGAAACTAAACAGATTGTTAACTGCAAAATGCCTTTTACAAGAGGTATTGTTCTAAGTTATTTTTCAAAGGTGTTCAATGTAATTTTTTTTTATACAAAAAAGAAAACTTGTTAAAAGGTTTTTATTTGAAGAGAAGTAAATAGAACAAAAAAGCTGGATCATAGATACCACATGCTTGGATACAAAAAAATAGCTAATATTCTTGAGATTAAAACTTTCTGGGAAAAAAAAAGAAAAGAAAAAAGGATATAAGTAGAAAGATATCAGGAAACATTTAAAATTTTAAGTTTGAAGTTTAATTGGATATACTGCTATGTGATCGTAATATAGATTGCATACATCAGAGATTTCTGAAAACTGTCGTTTGAAACAAAGAAAGTATATATTTATGTGCGAGAAATGACAAGAATGGGCTAAAGCTTTATATTTGGTGGGCTGTCTACTCCCAATACCAAGAATAAACTGAAGCTGCAATATTTTTGAACCATTGCCTGAATTTGAAACAAATCCATGACCAGCCATTGTCATCTTTCTCAACCTATATCAAAGTAATGATCAAACCAGCAGAGATTCGCGCAACCAATTAAGACAAAAAATTCATGCTAGACAACTTCCATTGCCATAGTGTGCCGAATGAACTTATTTTCATTATGAATCTGCATAAGATACGATCCCAGAATTTCATTTTCATAAAATACAAAATGCACACATTTATTCATATTTACAGACTAATATAATTATGTTTCAATCAATTCTCCAATCTTTATAAGAATTACATGCTACTTGAAATGATTAGACATTATTTTATTACTTCATTTGCTTGTCTGTATATATATATATATATATATATTGTAACCGATGGTATATCATCAATTTGAACACTCACAATATATGTTTGTGTGTTAGATAGTTGGATTGTAAGATTTATGGATGTCTGAAAAATTTCAGATTTTCTACTTATAGTTTTTATCCCAAGAATTTGGAAATCACGACTCAAATGGATAATCTTTTTCTTTATGTTTTTTTATTTATTATAAAAAGGATTATCATATAACTATCAATTGCTACAAAGACATAATTTTTTATACACTTTCATTTAGGTCTATCTTCGATTTTTCAATGGAAGCACTATTATAAAAGAAGAATGACCTGCTTTAGCATAAATTTGGATAATGGTAACATTTTCTACTGGTAAAGAAGTTAAAATTACAAAACAACTTATAAATGTTTATTAAATACTATTCATTTATAATAATTTTTTTTTTCACATAAATATTATGCTGATAATAATTATTTATAAATTGTCAATTCTTAAATATTGGATTTATCACTATGTCTGTAATTATCAAAGCTATATGAAGTAATATTTTCAAAATATTTCAAACATTATGTCCAAAAATAATACATGTGCAATAAATGATGATTTATTTTATTTTATAGAAATCACATTTTGATACATATTATGAAATATATAAATCTTAATTATTTAATTATATTTATGTTTTTAAATAATGATTGTTTAAATGGTGATATATATTGTACCAGAACATATTCCCTGTGGAATTCTTTTCCTAATCTTGCACTGAGCATGAAATGACCAAGATTCAATAGGTAAAGACATGGATATCAATCTAGCCGATTGTTTGTACTCATGTATATTGGTACTTCCAGCTAAGTTGATAGAAAGAGTAGATTGACAGGACTCTTCCAGTTAAAAAACACCCTTTAGTTGATATCTTATTTGAATGCCCAAATATTTAGAACAATGGTAAGTACACACCTTTGAAAAATCTATTTACAAAATAGACTTTTGCGTGCCACTTCTAGAAAAGAATCAAAAAATGAATTTTTTACCCTCCTAGAAGGATGTGCAATACCATATGTTCAGTGGATCATAAGAATAAGATTTAACACCCCGGTAGAGCAATATCCTTTTGTGGCTAGCTCAGTCACTCTTCAATCTAGGGTCTTCAAATGGGTATGTTAAATGATTATTACTGGTACGTGTTGATAAGGAAAGAATACATTTTGATCAATATAAATAATAATAATCCAAAAATGAAACAAGTTTAATAATAATATGATTAAATATTTATTTAATCCCAAATATCCACCATCGTTTCGTACTAATGATTATATAATAATAAAAAATACTAAATAATTAATTATCCCCCCCCCATATATATATATTCGAGGCATTGAAATAGATAAAATACAATTTTAAATAAGAAAAATAATAAATCCCTAAAGCTATTTACAATGTTTATAAGTAATGGAAGTGGTCTGAGCTCTTTTTACCCAATAGAAATAAATTTTACTTTGTGTGATTTGATATACAGATATGAGATTTTCGGTCATACAGGCATACACTTTTACTGATAACTTTGAAACCTTTTTATTGATAGGAAATAAAAAAAAAAGACAACTATGCATATGTATATTTGCAATATGAGATATTTCACTAATTTCATACTTTTCAACAAGTCAACAAGGTTGCATCGGCTCAGATACTATATCATACTCACCATAAGGTACTGTATCTATTTCCCTCTTGTGATAGATAAATTCCTGTACATGTATATACATGCATCACAATTATACACTTACTATTACTTTAAATATAAAGTTATTAGAGTACTTGCTTACAGGGAATCTATAATATATCAATCCCTTCTTGCAAGCATCTTAAGGTGCAGCAGTTACAAAAAAAAAAACTTAAAAAGGATATACGGTTAAATACATTTTTAGATATTCAGCATGAGATATCGTATTTACCGAATATTATAAGCGTATGTACGCATATACATACATGTATATCCATATATGATGAATTCCAGGAGTAACAACAAGAGGAAAATGAATAGCAACAAAAAAAAGAATCTCATTGCAATCTTTGTCGAAAATACTAGAATTTGAAATAGAAAAATTGACTCAAAGGATTTAAGTAAAAGCTTTATCATTTATGCCCGTAATAACCGTAAATTCATATACATATGTACGAGACTCTCTCTCTTTTTTTTAAATGGTTAATAATAATAATAACAAAAAAATAATATATTTAATCGGAAATATCAAAGTTAATTATTTCAATATTAATAAATATCTTAAAATAAACTTATATCTGCATCTTCATTCTTCTCCTCTGGGCTCTTGTCTGGGCTTCAAGTTAACTGGCTGTGTGGTGAGGATTTCATCCATTTAGCAAGGCAGCATTTGTCATCATCGTGAGCAGCTGGAATTGGTGTGGTCACATCTTGGTGGCTTGGGACAGAGAAAGGGCAGTGCACTGGCTAGTTGTCTACCCCATGGTCATTTTTCTGGAATCTCTACTATATTGCTTCATATCTTCTTTTTTTATATATCTAATAATAATTAGGATTATTAATAAATTTTCATAAGCTGTCTCCAATGGTTACTCGAATCCACAAAGACAAGAGTTCTTAAAAGAACTGTATAATGGATTTGTTCTTAAGAATGTCACTAATAATCCTATTCATAAATGAATCTCTAAGTAGCTGGTTGATTGGAGAATTCTGGAGCCACAAAAAAGAATGACTTGCCCAGAATGGCTGCCAAAGGAAGAATGAATCCTGCAGCACTATCAATCCCACTAATAAGAACCAATTCAGATATCCCTCTGAGAAGAATGAATCAGCCAATCCTTTTAATTTAGCTTATTACTTAGATTGCAAACATTCCTTTATATTTTTCTGATTAAATTCTACATTTTAAGTTTGACATCCATCTTGAATAACCCAGACCACTTGCTTACAAAATCAATTCAAAATATTTTTTTTTTAAAGAGATAGCAGTTTAGTTATAGCATTATCAAATCTTTTGCTTTTGATCTGATTTTTGCAAAAGCAATTAAAAATACATTACTTGCTTATGGAATAAAATTACAATCTTTAGAAAAGTAATTAAAAAAAATATACAAGTATGTTGGAAAATAAAAAAAAAACAATTACATATAATGACATATCATAAAAAATATACAAAAAGGAAAGGCAAAAATAAAAAAATACATGAGTTTATTATACGTGTACAATATTTAAATTTGTGTGTGTGTGTATTCTACTGCTCAGACCGAACCTCCATTATTAATCTAGTACATTTTTATATTTGTTGTGCTTAATACAGACTTTGTGCAAGGCCAATTGATAATGCCTGGCACAATACCACCTCTCCAATGACACTTTTAAATGGATATGAACATTTAAAGTCTTAAGTTCTTATTTACATAGATATTAAGTATATGTTTACTAGTTATATTTTTACTAATTTTTGTATTTTTTTTTGAAACTCTACAAAGCACGATGTCCAATGGTGACAATGTGACACCTCATCCCCCATAACATCTATATACTAAGCCAACACTGCATCAGCATCCCAATCACAAAGGTCAGAGATAAAAAAAGACAAACAGATGGGCAACATGACGATATCTATCCTTTCTAGAACTCTGTGGCAGCCAAGCAAAGTCGAATGAAACACGAAAAATACTCACAGAATGTACCAAACTTTGCGAGTGCACCCATGCTCCAATAACTTTTGGAGGATGACAGGATATTTTGCAACCCCAGATGAAGGCTTTGAGTAAGAGTTGAAGTTAATGCTCCTCTGCTT
>JAQFVV010015071.1:0-20966 GCA_028023455.1 Epiperipatus broadwayi | reverse complement strand
AACAAATGGACACCTTTTCGGTTTCATCGCAAATTGCCTGTATAGAGTCTGAAGCAATATTAAATGAAAGAAAAACTGATAATAAACCCAACAATGTCTTAAATATGTATCAGCATCCATCTACTGCAATATAAACAAACATTTAGTATTAAAAATAAAATAAAAATCAATACCCTGTTAAAAAATTATTTAAAACATGAAGATAAAAATCTGATCGCTCAACATTAGAGGCTTAAATGCCACCAAAAAACTTTTTGATCTCAAAAAATGGTTACATACAACACAACCACACATACTGGGGCTTTTGGAAACAAAAATATACAGCAGCTCTCAAATTGATCCATCAAAATATTTAGTCAACCAAGGTTTTTGTGCCTGCTCAAGGCAATCATCATCACCATCAGGTGGCACAGGCATAATTATTTCACACAACTGCCCTTTCGATTCTTTTAAAATTATATATATTGACTCTAATCTTATCATATTAACACTCCATCATAAAAATATCACACTTAACCTAGTATTTGTATATATACCACCAGGCCCTGTCATTATCTCCAGAATAATAGCAACAATAAATTCAATGTTTACAGCAACACCAAATCCCATAATACTCCTGGGAGATTTCAACATGACCTACCAAACTTTTGTCACCAAATGGATCCATCAAATAACAATCCCACTTATGAGTGCTGAGGGTTTTCTCCCAACAAACTCAATATCTTTTTTAATAACAATAGATATAAGTCACTTATTGATTTGTGTTTCTACTCACCAATGTTACATCATTATTTTAATCTTGAACTCTGTCCATCTATAATCTCAGATCATGCTGCTCAGTTCATCACCCTCGACCTAACAAAAATACAAAATACAACAATAGCCCTCCAAAAGACTATGCGAATACTTCTTCCAGCACAAACAACTGAATTCTTATATTCAGAAACATATATAATGCTCCAAAAACTTCAAAACATGTCACTCGATCCAGTACAAAAGTATATAGCATTCACCAATATACTTTCTTTCAACATCAATCATATTACCTGCAACTCAACACCCCCCACCAGATTATTAGCATTGGCAGATGAACTACATAAAAGAATAACCATTTCCAGACCAACTACAGATAATCAAACACAAATTAAAAAACTTACAGAAATGTACAACAATACATGCAATACACTAAAGCAATATGTAGCAATAAAAAAGAAAAAAAAATATGCCTTACACAACAACATACTTGGACCAGAGCATACATACGGTGGGCATTGGGATACCCATCCACAGTCAGAGTGCCTATGGCACTTGAAATAGATGGCTCTATAACAGCTGGACATAACATGATAAACCCAATATATCAACACTTTAAAAAAAACTGCAAAAACAGAGAGTGTACATACCAAATGAAGACATATTTGGAGACCCTGAAACAGATACACCAATAACAACAACTGACATTGTATTTCAACTTGCAACAATAACAAACACATGTCACCCAGGACCACAAGGAATTCCCAAATTTGTGTTCAAACATCTTAGTCACTTCACAGCAAAATACCTGTGCAATCTAGCCAATTACATATCCCAAAAAATTTACAACATACAAAATCTATACCCAATTGCAATGGTTCCATTTAACAAAAAACAAACAGCAATATCATCTTTATCTAATCTACGACCAATTTCAATGGGACCTTTAGGAATAAAAATTCTTGAAAGAGTGATAAAGAAAAAAATAGAACAACACATACTCCCTGTGTTATCATCAGCACAATATGCCAAAAAAGGATCATCCATTGGCCAGGGTGCCTTAATGTACAAAACAATTATTGAAGTAGTAAAAAAAAGAAATATGCACCAATTATAGTTCAACTAGACATTGAGGCAGCTTTTGACTCAGTGCCTATAGCCAAATTATTAGACGTGCTGAAAAAAACAACAACACCTCCATCCCTACTATATATAATAGCAAATCTGCTACTCAGCCGTGAAATTCACATCACATTGAATGGAAAAAAATCACCAGCCTTCAGACCGAGTCAATCCATCCCACAAGGATCCCCCCTAAGTGCCTTGCTCTTTACAATATATATAAATCCTCTATTAATAGAGATACAGAAAAAAATAAAAGGCATTCAAATTCCAAACACTGCTTTAAATATATCATGCATAGCCTATATGGACGATGTAACCGTTTTCCTCCCCTCTAAAAGAACCTCCCCATATTACAAGAGATAATCAAGAATTATACCTCAAATTTTAATTTAAAAATTAACACAAATAAAACTGCAGCATGGTCAATATACACAGGCAAGCACTGTACAGAGATGTTTAATGGTAAACCATCTGCTTTCCTTGGTTTCCCATTCTACCTTGGAACCAATGGAATGAGGCAAAAAATTCAAAATAAATTAAAAATAGATGCTGAAAAAATCACAGCCTCACTTGAAAAGTCATACCTGTCAATATATGCAAAGGTAGCACTATTTAATCAACTTATAACTACAAAAATTACATACTATACACCTATAATCAAATTTGCAAAAACATTCATATCTAAAATCTCGTCAATCTGTAACAAACTAATATGGAAGAGAAAGACAGTGGCAATCTCTTTAAAAAATCTGAGCAGACCACCACATAGCAATGGACTTGGACTCCATACAATCAATGTTTTTTACACACAGAAATCAGTAAATCTAATAACAGCAACCATAAAAAGATTTCCAGACCTGGAGTGTGTAATCAGTATAATACCCACAGACAGACCACCCCCTTCATATGGATATCTATCCACACTGATTGAAGAACTCAAGCCAATATACAACAAAATATCACTCAATAATGACAACAAGTATACATACTGGGACATTTACAATATACTACATCCAAACCAGACACCCAATCTACATCCATCAGTTCTTGGAATAGACAACAGGCAACTACTGCAACAATTCAAAAAATGGTCATTAGAACCAAAATTATTCGATTTTCTGCTTAAGCTTAATCTCAATGCTCTACCCACAACCCATTTCCTTAGATTTCATAGATTCTATACCAATATAGACCCCATGTGCGGGCTATGTCATAGAGAAGAAGAGACACAAGATCATTTTCTTCATTCCTGCAGTGCCCTAGAAACAATACGTCACACAATGTTTACCACATACAGAAAGGCTATCATTTCAATTGATGAAATAATAAATACATTTAAAAAAGGCAACAACCCTGCTATTCGTGCAGCAACATACAGCCTTTATGCCTACTGGTGCACCAGATGCACTTTTGCACTTGCCAATAACCCTCGACGCCACCCAGCAACATATTCAATAAAACTAGAACTGTTAAGAAAAAGAGACAGCATCCTAGCTCAACCAGATATATTTGCAGCCACATGGTCACACTTGAAACAGAGATCCAGTCTATGAAATATAAAGACCAATAAGATAGATGATGACATTTTCAACATCAGCATTTTTTCCAATTTTAAAAAAAAAATGCAAGCATAAACTGAACTAAATAGAAGACCAAATTTAAAAACAAGAAGAGAAAAAAGTATGCAGAAAAGATAAAGACTTATGTATTGAAAGTTGTAATTTGTTTTTCATTTGTAAAAAATCAATATATGACTCTGTAACTTTTTAGACTCAATAAAGTTTTGCTTTGAAACATAATAATAATAATAATAATAATAATAATAATAATAATAATAATAATAATAATAATAATAATAATAATAATAATAATAATAATAATAATAATAATAATAATAATAATAATAATAATAATAATAATAATAATAATAATAATAATAATAATAATAATAATAATAATAATAATAATAATAATAATAATAATAATAATAATAATAATAATAATAATAATAATAATAATAATAATAATAATAATAATAATAATAATAATAATAATAATAATAATAATAATAATAATAATAATAATAATAATAATAATTTTTGTTATCCTATTAAAATACCTGATAAATTCTAAAAATACTTAAATTAGATATTTGTCAATGAATAGTTTTGAATAATCTTGCAGGAAAAATAAAGCATATCAATAGTATTTTTTGAAGTTTTAAAAAATTAATGGGTATTGGGTAATGTTTTTGTAAATGATTTATAAAAGTATTCATTAAAATTTAAGAAAGTATCTCTAATATTATAATGGTATCAGTATAAGTTTCATAAAATTATATATAAACTAGATAAGAATCAAAATGATTACACCTGTAAACAGAATACATTTCCCAATCATCTCCACAAAATCAACACTAGTAATTCAAAATATGCTTTAGCACTCAGAAGTAATTTATTTTAAATAAAAAAATGCATACATTTGATTTTTTAGCCAGGTATCAACTTTTCATTTGTGAAAAGAGAAATAAAATGCTGAATTGACAAAATGCACATCTTATAGTCCCCCAATTTACAATAATTTGTTATTTTGTCAGTGGTTAAATGTTTTCTCTACCTTTTTAAAAATAAACATAGAACTGATAAGTGCTAATATCAACATTTGAAACAAAAACTACTATATAAAATGGCACTGACAACTTGAACTTTATAAACTAATAATGATATATTTATCACTCATGTGTACAGGTACACACAAATTTAAAAATAATTATTTTAGAATGAATTCATGAACTAATTCATTATATATAAATAAATAGATAAAAGTAATTTAACAACTAGTTCACATAAAATAAATTTGAATACAGTAAGTCAGATTATACTGGTGTATTAAATCATCTTCTGTTTTTGTTCTTAAATTTCAAAAAGGAACAGTCTTATCATGGTATATATTTCCTCCTCTCCATTTTTGCTCAGCATGAGAAAAAATCTTTTGATGTTTTTGTTTCCAATTTGTTCTATTTAAATACTAGTTTTAAAAAAAAAAATAAGGCCAAACATTTTTTTGCATAGGCATTGCTATTTGTCCAGAATTATGGCATTAATGTTGAGCTCAAGTAGTTTTCTAAAGAGGGTTACATAATTATAGTCAGCAGTACACTTTAAATTAATCAGCAATGGACTTTTATGACTATATTAACAAACAATAATTACTATCCATAATCAAAAGTTTCTGGTAAGGACAACTGATATTTGATAATTCAAAGTAATATATTTTCCAAACAGCAATATATATTTTAGCTGTGTTATGGTTCACAAAGAAAAACGTGTCTCTTGCTCTTTAAATTAATTATATATTCCTGTTTTTTGTTAATTCTCTCATTCAGAGCTAAGAAAAAAATGTTATGACTTTTTAAATGTATGTTTTACAATAGTTTTATATTTTTAAAAAATTAAAAACACACAATACATTATTAATTTAAAATGCAAACTAAATTGAGACTTTTTATCTTCTAATTATTATTTCTAACCACATCCATAGATTTGTGTATTTTTTGTTATCTTCAAAGCTAATCAAAGTATATATTTTTAAAAAAAATTATTTTACCCTCTTTTAATTCATTTTAAATGCTCTTTATGGACTAAATCCTTCTATTTTAATAGATATATGTTTTATCTTTATTTACTGAATACAAGTAAGATGCTTTTATATATCTTACCAATACACACATACATGCACATATAAAACAAAGATGAATCATAATCAATGAATATTATAAAAATGTCTTTGTTTATTCAAAAATATTTTTCTTTCAATGGAGATGAAGGTCTTTGCTCAGAAAAAATATCAATGTCATATTCACTTAAATTATACTTATATAGCTATCTATTGAGATATTTCACTATTATTTTTTAAACTACAGAATTGCATAATTTAAAATATTGATTTCTTAATTAAAATAAATAAATAGGCAGCAATGACAAGATATTTTAATCCTGTCTGATTGTGTTTTATGAATTTGTTTTTTTATCATCTGTTTCCTGATTCTTTGTGAGATTACTTTGACAATTATATTTAGAATAAGTAAAAAAATGAGTTTTTTGTAAAATTTATTAAGATTCATGATGATAATACACAATAATTGTGAAATAATACTAAAAATCCAAAAGTATATATGATTACACTTTTATTTTATGCATAAATATTTTATTTTTCAAAATAGAAAACAATAAATTTCAGTATAAAAATAACAAAAAAAATCTATGATCATTACAGTCATCATGCTTTTTGAAACTAATTATGTAAATTCATTACCCAATATTATTAACACTGTATTAGAGTCCTTTGATATATTCTAAAAATTATGAAATAATTTTAATATATTAAAGTGGAATTTGATAGATTAATCAGAGACTAATATCTATTCATTCACATTTAAAAATAAATTGTAGACAAAGAAGATTTTGTTGATTTTCTGTTCATATAAACTGTTTACCTGCAGTCAGTTGAATGACAAAAACATTTTATTTTCAATGCAGACTCCTTTTGTAAATATTTTCAAAATTCAAATATAAGTTTTTAGAATGTTTTTTTGTAAAATATTTATCAAAGAAAGTCCAATTTATTAAATTCTGATGTAGAATAATGGCTTAGTACTAAATCCAAAGTGAATCATTACAAAAAGTGGACCTGTCACCCTGTAAAAAAGATATATTAAAAATTTTGATTTTAGACAAAATCACAAAATTCAAATGAATATTTTTTCATTAAATAGAAATTTTATATTTGATTTTAAATAACTTGTAGTTGCTTAAAATATCAAAATTGCTACTTATTCATACTTTTATTTCAGGCTTTATTTTAAATTTATATATAGGTTGTTTTCTCTTAGCATGTTGAAACCACTTGAGAGCATTATTTTTATGTAAACAAACAGAATTATAATGTTATTGGGCCATTGTTCTTTTTTCTTCAACTTTATAGTGCTTTTTTTGATTTACAATAAAATCATAAATAATGAAATTTATCTAAAATAAATAAAAAATAAATTGGATAAACATTTTTTTTGTTAATTTTTATTTTTCTAAAATGAAATTTGTAATTTTAACAAAAATAAAAACAAATCAAAACAATAATATGGTCATGCAAATCAAATTTTAATGTGAAGAAAAATAAATAATTTCTCCAAAACAAAAACAATGTGACCACACAAATAAAATTGTTAATTTTAACAAGAATAAAAAGGAGTACTTTCCCAAAACAACATCATGGCCAAGCAAATATAATTTGTAATTTTACTATGAATAAAAAGAAACAATTTATTCAAAACAACATCGTGGCCAAAAATATATCCCGTATTTTTGATTGGTCTCATGATTTATCTCATGCAAAAATCACACTTATACCTCCCCTTTGACAATTGATTAAAGTGTCATTCTTGTCTAGAGAAGTGGGGAAAAGTTTCCACAATTTTTGTTACCTTATACCACATCATTTGATTTGGCAAATAATGACTTGGGCATGTGAATTTGAAGTCTTTTGACAGACTCAATTACAGACACCCTCACAAAATACTATAGTGAAACTTAAAATGGGATTTTTCATAGAAACCATGTAACAGAAAGCTCACAACAGAATAAACATCTCTCTGCAGCAGAATAAACATCCTATTTCTGTGCTGTAACATAGAAATAGGTGCTGCAGACAAGCAAACATACTATTTCTATGCTTAACCATTGAAATGGAACATTATATAGCAGTGCAGCCACTTAATCAGCATATTTCTGTGCATTTGCATAGAAATAACACCCTCAAGTGTTTTCAACATGCTAAGAGAAAATAACCTATATATATATAAATAAAAACAGATTGTGTAACTTGCCTTTAAGCTTGTATTAAAATGTTTACTAGAGGGAGCTTCCCAATAGCTCCAAACAAGCTTTAATTTATAAATGCTGAAAAAGAAAAAATCAAAATCTCTATTGGCACTTTTAAATTAAAGCCTGTTTGGAGCTATTAGTAAGGTCCCTCTAGTAAACACACACACACACAACACACATATATATATATATATATATATCATCAACCATTATCAATCCACTGCAGGATGAAGGTCTCTCCAAGTTTAATCCATCTTCTCCGATCTTTAGCTTCTCTTTTCCACAACCCCCCTGCACATTTTCTTATTTCATCCATCCATCTCACATGTGGTCTCTTTCTGGGTCTTTTACAATCTCTTGGAATCCAGTTTAAAATTTCAATTGTCCATCTATTATCATTTCTTCTAGCAATATGTCCAGCCCAACTCCATTTCAATCTTTTAATTTTTTCAATAAGGTCAGTAACACCTGTTTGTTGTCTTACCCATACATTGCATTTTCGATCTCCTTCTTGTTGCTCCCAACATACATCTCTCCATACTCCTTTGAGTGGTCTGAAGTCTCTGTATTGCTCTTTTATTAAGTGTCCAAGTCTCAGATCCATAAGTAAGAACTGGTAAAACACATTTGTTAAAAACCATTCTTTTCAAACACATAGGCATATTTCCTTTTAGTATCAAGTTATTTCTACCAAAAGCACTCCAACCAAGTTTAATTCTATGATTAATTTCCTCCCTTATGTTTCCATCTGTATTAATAATCTGACCTAGGTATTTGTAACTGTTAACTTCTTCTAATTCTTCATAATCAATCTTTATTTTCATATTTTGAGCAAATCGATTAAACATTACTTTAGTCTTTTTAACATTTATCTTTAGTCCTACTTTTCTACTTTCATCTGCTAACTCCTGCAACATTTCCTGCAGCTCTGAAGCATTATTTGCAAAAACAACTACATCATCTGCAAAATCTAAATGACTTAAATACTCTCCATTTACTTTCATTCCTTTAGTTTCCCATTTTAATCCACAAAATACTTCTTGCAGCACTGCTGTAAAAAGTTTTGGAGATATGGAGTCACCTTGCCTTACACCTTTCTCAATGTTGATTTTTCCAGTATCATTATGTAATCTAATTGTTGCTGTTGCATTTTTATAAATATTCTTTAAAATATGACAATATCCTGGATCTATACCTTGATGATCCAATGCTTTAATCACTGAAGAAATGTGTATAGAATCGAATGCCTTTTCATAATCTACAAATCCAAAACATAATGACAACTCATATTCATTTGTCCTTTCTATGACTTCTCTCAATACCTGGATATGATCTATTGTACTAAAACCACTTTTAAATCCAGCTTGTTCTCTTTGGTTGGTGGAAATCCAAAGTTCTCTGTAGACGAGTTGTAATTATCTTGGTAAAAATTTTATATAAAACTGATAAAAGGCTGATAGGTCTGTAATTTCTAATATCTTCTTTATCACCTTTTTTAAATATTAATATTATTACTGCATTCTTCCAATCTTCCGGTACATCTTTATCATTTAGACATTTGGTATATAACTTTGCTAAAATTGTTTCTATTTCTTCACCTCCTTCTTTTAATATATCAATTATAATTCCATCATTTCCTGGAGCCTTTCCTTTCTTCATACATTTAATTGCATGTCTCACTTCTTCATTTAAAATTCTGGGCAATTCAGAAGATGTAATAGATATAGGAGATACTTGTTCTTTATTACTATATAATTCTTGATAAAAATCTTCTACCAATTTCATGATGTCATCTCTCTTTTTAGTAATAATTCCATCTTTTTTTCTTATTGCAGATATAAATTTCCTACCAATACCAAAATGTTGTTTAACATTCTTGAGACTTTTATTTTCTTCTACAGCTTTCCTTGCTATTTCACAGTTATACTTTCTTATATCATTTTCAACTCTTTCCTGTACCATTTTACAAAATTCAAGATATTCAATTCTTTTTAATACATCATTTTTGTATATCTTCATATTCCTTCTTTTCTTCATAAATTCTCTGGTCTCAGTAGAAATTTTATTAGTCAATTGCTGCTTTTTTCTACCAGCTATCTTTGTTGCAGTTTTTAAAAGTGTATCAGTTATTTTCATATTAATTTCATTCAACTCTGAATCATGTTCAAAATCTCCTAACACTTGGAACCTATTTGTAAGTTCTAATTTAAATTCATTAGAATGTTTCTGAAGATTAGGAATATCAACTGTAAATATTGTTTTTCTCAATAATTTTTGTCTCTCTAGTTTTACATTAACACGTAACTTACACCTTACTAATCGATGATCACTTCCTGTGTTAAATTTATTAAGAACATTACAATCTTGAAATATGTATTTCCTGTTAGTCAACATATAATCCAATTCTGCTGTACCTTCATTTGGATGCTTCCATGTCCATTTTCCTTTTAACATTTTTCTCAAAAATGAATTCATAATATAAAGTTTTTCTTTTTCTGCAAACTCCACAAGTCTATGTCCTCTCTCATTTCTATTACCATAACCAAAATTACCTACAGCAATTTCATCTTTCATTTGTCTACCAATTCTAGCATTAAAGTCTCCCATAACAATTTTAAAATGTAGTTTACTCTGATCAAAAGCCTTTTGTACATCCATATAAAAATCTTCTACTACTTCATCACTATGAGAACTTGTTGGGGCATAAACCTGAATTATCTGCATTTGGTATCTGCTCTTAAATTGTATAACTAATCTTGCAACTCTGTCCGATACACCATCAATCTCCACAATATTGTTCTTCCACTTTTTATTTATAATGAATCCTACTCCACTTGTATTTCCAATATGTGTGCCATTATAATAGAGTATATGTCCACTTTTTAAATCAATTGTTTCTTCACCTTTTCTTCTAACTTCACAAAGTCCAATAATGTCCCATTTAATATAAGACAATTCTTCTTCTAATTCTTGCAATCTTCCTTCACTTGAAAGTGATCTGCAGTTGTAAGTACCTAAATAAAAAGTCATCATCAAATGGCAGCCTGGGTCCACAATCAGGGGATTCTTAGCACCCTCCGCCTTCGGCCACCAACCGCTGCCTTGGTTGGTGACTTTACAGCCTCCTGGGAATAAGAGCCATGCTTTATTTTTGTCTGTCATAATTGTATATATGTATTGGAAAAATATTTATCTGCATTCACATTTCATAATTTAAAAATATATGGTCAGATTTATTAAAAAAAGAAAAAATAATTAATTAGAAAGTAGTTTTTAAAATGTAATAAAACAAAAAGATTGTGTATATTTTTATTTTAAATGAAAATAAAGCTTTTATTGAAAAGCAGGGGGAAAAAGAATTAGAAAAAAAAAGATTCAAAGAACTCTCCTTTTTATAAATAAAAATATGTTAAAAGAATAAATGTGTAAAAAATAAATGTTAGTGAAAATTCAAAAATAAAAAAATTAATCAAATAATTTGGATTGTCAGTAAGATTTCTGATTAATAATGATATTGAAATGGTAATAATTAAAAACTATGTAAACTATTTCTTCAGGTTAAAAGTGATGAGATAGTGGATTAATTGAGAAAAAAAGATTAGTTTAAAGAAAAGTGTACATTTAGTTAAAAATAAATTTAAAACTATCATAAGGAAAAGAACTATGGGAGAGAAAAAATATAAAAAGTCACAACCACCTATTGTTTTTATTTTGCTCTTGACTGTAAATCATTTAAATCTTCATTTTGTGCTGTTACATTATTCATTGCTGTGAAGATTCCAAAATATAAGAACAGAATAGAGCCAATCACTACTGCTGTGGAAAATGTTATTGCTGAAGCCACAAAACTAGTAACTGCATTGTTAGACCATGTTAAAGGTGTTCAACTGGGTTTCAGGATCCATGTTCCTCTGCTAAAATCAACTGTCAACCCTTAGGTCCCATGCCTGAAAGCAATGCTACTACTCTCTCACCATTGTCAAGTCACAGAATGGAAGAGAAGCCTGAAACCAACAATGGAGGCCAAAAATCCAACTGGTTGGAAAGTAACACTGATGCAAACTAAAACCAAATGAATGGTGTCATCAAATATCACAAAAGCCTAGGTAAATATATTTTGACCTCTGTCCATAGACATTAAATATTTTCAATGGTGTGAACTCTAATGATGGACTATATAAATTTATCCTGAACTAATCATTTATAATTTTATGTTATTTTATATTTTTATATATGTCTATGCTTGAATAAATACTATTGCTTGCTTAATTATTAGTTGATATATTCTCTCTCTCCTTCTTGTCACTACATCATCATTAATTTAAAGTTAAAATAGTTGTGTATGTTAAGTTAAATGCACTGGAACTTCTTGATTAAGTATCATTTTCATTTTATGTAATAAAATCTTATGTTTTGTTTTAATTCTGTTTCCTTGATCTTTATTTATCTTTTGGTATGCCTGCTTTACAAAACATTCTTTTAATTTTTAAAAAGATGGGTAATATTAAAAATATGGTAAGGTTGGTTTATAAAATTAGTTGTGATGTTTGCATATTATATATATATAATTATTCAAAACAATACAATAATTAATACAGTAACAATATTTTAAACAAATATATACCAATTTAATAGAATAATACCAATTTAATATACCAATTTAATAGAATAATTGGAATACAGATATTGATTAATAATTTATATATATATATATATATATATATATATATATATATATATATATATATATATATATATATATATATATATATATATATATATAGGTCAGACAGAAAAGATTGCCATGGAAAAAGATAAGGACCATGATATGGGTATTAGCAGAAATGATATAATATCTGGACCATATATACATTTTTGGATACTGAACACAAAATGAATTGTGAAAAAAAATATTCAGGCAATAAAGTATATTAAAAGTTACAAAGAAAGAAAATGTTATGAGACTTTGGACATTGAAGACATTTTAAACAAATGTGTGAACTAATCATTTATAATTTTATGTTATTTTATATTTTTATATATGTCTATGCTTGAATAAATACTATTGCTTGCTTAATTATTAGTTGATATATTCTCTCTCTTTCTTGTCACTACATCATCATTAATTTAAAGTTAAAATAGTTGTGTATGTTAAGTTAAATGCACTGGAACTTCTTGATTAAGTATCATTTTCATTTTATGTAATAAAATCTTATGTTTTGTTTTAATTCTGTTTCCTTGATCTTTATTTATCTTTTGGTATGCCTGCTTTACAAAACATTCTTTTAATTTTTAAAAAGATGGGTAATATTAAAAATATGGTAAGGTTGGTTTATAAAATTAGTTGTGATGTTTGCAATATTATATATATATATATATATATATATATATATATATATATATATATATATATATATATATATATATATATAATTATTCAAAACAATACAATAATTAATACAGTAACAATATTTTAAACAAATATATACCAATTTAATAGAATAATACCAATTTAATATACCAATTTAATAGAATAATTGGAATACAGACATTGATTAATAATTTATATATATATATATATATATATATATATATATATATATATATATATATATATATATATATATATATATATATATATAGGTCAGACAGAAAAGATTGCCATGGAAAAGATAAGGACCATGATATGGGTATTAGCAGAAAAGATATAATATCTGGACCATATACACATTTTTGAATACTGAACACAAAATGAATTGTGAAAAAAAATATTCAGGCAATAAAGTATATTAAAAGTTACAAAGAAAGAAAATGTTATGAGACTTTGGACATTGAAGACATTTTAAACAAATGTGTATACATGGTTAGGTCCAGCACAAATAGGGGGAAATTGGCATTGTTAGATTATTGAAAACTTTAGAGTTAAAATTTTAAAAATACAAAAAAAAAACAATTATTATGATTGTTTTTTTCTTTTTATATTATTTATAAATAAATATATATAATCGGAGAAAAAATACAGGTTGGTAATAAGTTTACTCATATATATATATTGTACTAGTTATATTTAATATATGTATTTTAATAATTATATTTATTGTAATATAATGTAAATAGTGCCCATTGGGGAAATTGCTATAGGGTAATTGGTTATGTGATTGTGTAAAAAGAAGCGTTTTGAAAAGGTTTCATCACGAATAGAAACCTGGATTGATGTATTAAATACTATTTTTATTTACAGTCAGTTTTCTATTTCAATTGATTATTTTTAATTTTATATATAGAAAGTAACATTATGGACAAATTTTAACATTAAAATTTGATCATTTAAAGTATTATAGTTTTGATTGATTGCATCTTAAATAATAGTAAATCGTTATTTGACAGCACAGGATTGATAGAAAAAATGAAAGAAAAAAAATGTAATATATTTTTTTCTTTTTTGGAAACATTTAACCATGGATCATTCTTGTATTAATAATATATGAACAGTTTTATATACAAATTTGAATAATATTAATTTTATTTGATTTAAAAAGTTATGGAATATACAGACAAGAATTGAGAAACTAAAACATCAATTATCATTTAAAAATAAATATATAAATGATGAAATTATGCCCCCCTCATGTAGATTTAAAATTAGTAATGAAAAAATTAATAAGAATAAAAGTTTGTGTAATAAAATTCAGAGAACGTTTTATGGAATGGTTTTCGAAAAAAAAAATATAGAAGTGGATTGTAATATGAGGAAAGATAATAGACAGAAAATATTTTGAGATAACTTATATCTATGGAATTATGTGAAGTATATAATAATTTATTGACTCATAATAGCAAATTAAAGGATAAGCTTAACAAGATATATGACAATAAATAGAAATGGTTGTGTTCCAAAGAAATGAAATCAGATGAAAAAATAGTTAATTGTTTTAAGGATAAAAATTATAATAAGAAAAAATTGTTGATAATTTTGAAAATATATCTAAAATTAATTTTACAATTAAGCAAACACAGATTTTAAGTAAAGGGACTAAATATGTATCATTTATGGATACATATATCCAGAAAACAACAGTTGTTAGTGTGGAATCTGGTAATATTAAGAATAGTTTGAAAGCAGAATTACAATCCAAAATTAATAATTCTATTAATAAAATGCATAAATTTATTAAAAACAATGATAGGAGAAATCTATTATGACAAATTATGGAGCAGATAAATAATGAACAGTTAACAGTAACAAGTAAAGATGAAGATTTGAAGTTTGTTGTTTTAAATGAAATGGACTATGATAGCAAAATAAAAGAAGATATTATAAAGTGGGTATATCTAAAGATAAATAAAAATCCAGGAAATAGATTTAAAACAAAATGTAAGATTTTATTAAACTATATGAAAATGAAACATTTGCTTAATGAAAAGAAATATGAATGTTTACATCCTACAGTCTTTGAACATTCATGTATATTTGGGAAGGTTAAAACACATAAATATATGCCAGTAAGACTAATATTAGGCTACAATAATTATATTTTAAAAGATTTATGTGATATAATATATAAAAAGATTCTCATTGCAATAGGTTTTGACATGTATTGTATTAGGAATTCTGAAAAACAGATAGATAAATTAAATAGTATAAAGATAAATAGAAATGAAATGATTGTGTCATTTGATATTAAAAAAGTCTATCAGAATATACACAGGGAACATAGTATAAAAATAGTTATTGAAAAAATAAAACTGAGTAATATAATTTCAGAAGAATCATTATATGTTATCAAAGAAGCATTATTATTGATAAATGGTGCTTTATATATTAACTATAATAAAGAATTTTGGATTATAACAAATGGAAGGATTATCAGTTGCTCTATTAGTGGGATTTTATCATTGATTATGAATTACTATATAAATAAAAAATATAAATGATAAGTATATAAAAATAAGGAAATTCTAGAATATTTTAGATATGTTAATAATATAATCCTAATAGGTAATAATAGAAGTATTGTTAATGCCTTTAAAAAATTGAGTAATAATTAATATAATATTAAGTTTAAATGGAAAAAGAGGAAAAGGGATTAAAGTATTTAGTTATTTTTTTAAAAAAGAAATTAATGGTAAACTACTTATTAATCATTATATTAGGATAAAAAAGGGGTATAATTGATCCAAATTCATGTCAGTCATGGTCACACAAATAGCAGGATTGAAAGGGTTTAAGTTAATATTGATAAGTTAACATCAAATATAAAAAAGCATTTAAATAGAAATTGGAAATTGAGAATGATTGTATTAGAATGGGATATAAAAGAAAGATATTGTAAAAAAATGAGAAGTAATAATAAGAGTAATAATATAAAATATAGTGTAAGATATATATATATATATATATATATATATATATATATATATATATATATATATATATATATATATATATATATATATATGGCTTTCAATTTCATATTCAGAGCATTTAAATAAGACATTGATAAAAGAAATGTTACATGATAATATTAAGATAGGATGGAAAAATAGTAATTTTTAAAGGAAAATAGATGTTAAACTCAAAAAAGGATGTGTAATATAAAAATAGAGTAATGTTGATTTATATAATTAGTTGTTGTGACTTTTGCAATCTGATATATATATATATATATATATATATATATATATATATATATATATATATATATATATATATATATATATATATATATAAATTAACAGTAAATTAATCAGTGCAGAATGTTTTTGATGATAATATGAATTTACAAGATTGTAGTAATATTATTAAGGAGATTTCTAAATATAAAATAAAACCTAATAAATATGATCAGTCATGGAATTATCTTTTTTTTGCATTTACCATTAATTTATATATATATATATATATATATATATATATATATATATATATATATATATATATATATATATATATATATATATATATATATATATATATATATATATATATATATATATATATATATATATATATATATATATATTGTACCCTTACTTCTGGATATATAAAATAGTTTAAAATACAACTAGCTCAGTTACATTATTATGTTTCATTAAAATTTGCATATCTATCTTTAATATACTTTTATATTATCATATCTTAATTAAATTTATTATCAATCATCAAAATCAATATAGTTCTATATTATACTAATTAAATAAGTATTTAATAAAATTATGAGACTGTGAAGTAAAGTTACAAAGTAATAAGCAGATTTACACTGAGTCAATATCTCCCAAGATACTGTCTCAATGGCATAAGAATACTACCACTACCTTATCATCTTATCACTACATCTATAGCATTCTTATGACTTTTAAATGAAATAATTATCTTTAATAATACTAAAATAATTCCTAACTTTTAACTTAAAATATAATTAAATAATCTCAGGTTCTTCTAAGATGTTTTTAAAATAATAATAAATCATGTAAATAAGTATGATGTGGGATTTTATATCAAACTTAAATACACCTAACTATTTTAATAATAATAATAAATAATACTAATCTTAGAGTGTAATTTAATCTCATCTATTTCTATGATATAATTAATCATTAAATAAATAAACAATCATATGTATATCTTTTATTTCATATGGTATCTTCATTTTAAAATAGATCAAAATCTTATACTTAATAATCTGTGGCAATAAACAATATTGTATTCTTATAATGTGCATTATAACATCTTATGACCATTGCAATATTTTATGTTCATGTCAATCAATTCTTATAAAATAATGTTAAGCATATGTGTATTCATTTTAAAAATAACAATAACAAATTCATTTTGTGCAAATATTATGTTTATTTCAAATCATCTGATGTCAAAATGCTGTGGTGAAAAATTAATGAACTCGACACACTTTTAAAACAAATTAACAAATTTATTTACAATAACTTCAAATAAAATTTATTTACACTATTTACAGTTTAGAATTTATGACAACAAATAAAATAAAAAATAAGAAATACAAATATAAGAGGCTTACACTGTTATTAACTCATGTACTTCATAAGCAATTATACATTCTTTCAAATGCCATATTATAATATTACAGTGTGTTTTAAAACTTAAATTTTTTTAAAATAAATAGCAGTGTACTTTAATTACTACAAATAACAATATATGTCAAGATTATTTATGTAGCATGTGTTCATAATGTAGCTCTACCTATTAAATAACTACATTAATTAAATATTATCATTTATAATGTATTATCATGTATTCACTTTATTATTAGCATTGCTTAATAGCTTTATAAAAATTAATGTATCTTTGTAATGTAAAACAAATAATTGACTGTAATTATACTTTACTTAATGTAATTCTGTTATATTTTATCAAATATGCATTACATATCTGTACTGTTCAGAAATACTATTATTTCCAAATCATTTTATCAATTTTAAATTCATAAAGCATTACATTAGATAAATTGTATGATTCTTTTCTGTGTAAAATCATTACTTCACTTTATGTGTTATTTTTAATCCTTTCTAATAAATTTCTATCTCCAGGACATCTTCTAAACTTATTTAAATTTCTGGAAAAACAAAACATCAACTTTAAATAAAATATTCATCATCCAAAATTACCTATACTACATAAATCTATACTTAATAAACTTCAATCAAAATATGGCTTCTACCCATAACGTAATAACTATTCAATAATCAAAATACACAAAAATATAGGCTTTAGATCACTTTTCTAATTGCAAAAATAAAATAATTACTTAGATAAATAATAGCTTATCCATTCTAATACTAAATATAAATAAAATATCAAAATTATTTATGAAAGAATCATATAATTACTTCTAAGCTTCTTTACCAATGTGTTGTATCATGTTGATGATACTAAATCAAAACTTATGCATATTTTATTAAAGTTTGTTGTCAATATAATGTATGTGTTTACATAATATATTTATCCATTCATTCTACAACAACATAATATTCAGTTGATCTAAAAGAAAAACTATATTAAATTCATTAAAAATCATTATACAATATTTTTACCATAACAATAATAATGTCCATTCTGCTATCCAGTAGTCTTCGATTTGCAGCTTCAGAAAACAAAAATAATACACATTCATACTCATAACATTCACTAAATATTCCATGTTATATTAATTATAAAAATAAATTTATGTAATTAATTATTATATTATTTTTAAGTTACTATTTAATAAATGTACCTAACCTACTTTTTAATAGTTTAATAATATTTTAAATTTTATGTTAAATAAATAAAATAAAATTTATATTACGGATTCCAGCGATGACTTTTGTTCTACCATAAAAGTTCTAACAAATATCCTGCGTATAAAGTCAATAAAACACTATTTCCTGTTCCGTTGTATCACGTGTTTCTTGAAAGTTTATAATAAAAAATAATAACGTTTATTTTTTAAAAATAATAAGTTCCCACAAATAAACAAAATAAAACTAAAATAGTTTATAGGTTCTATCTGGATCCAGTTCTTCATAAAATATTGTACAAAAGTTATTATTTCTAAATTAATTTATAATTGTTGAATTATTTTCATTTAATTACTTCCATTAACTTAGCTTGGTCTAATTTGGTTTGGCCTGGACGTCCACGTATTATTTGCGCATTTATAAATAATATATTCAGGTAAGAATTAATTTCTCCATCTATAACGACCTGCGTTTTAGACTACTTCAATAATAATAATTTTATTATATTACGATTTAAAAATCATATTTATAATCTATTTGCCTTTTCAAATCGTCAATATTTAGTCTTTTAAGCACAAAGACTTAACAAGGCAAGTATTTATTTAAAATTACTACTGGTTTATATATCTTTCCTTTAAGATATACATTTTACTTTAATAATTTGTCCAAAATACTTTTTTTCCACAGAAGTATTTTTATTTCTTTAAAATATCTATTAATAACAGACAATAGTAATTTAATTTTAAAACTATTTATAGTCCAAAATACTACTTTTCTCCATCTTATAGTTTTCTGTACATATTCAGCTGTGTGATTTTTCTTATCATAAAGTTTCTGATATATTTCTCCGATACGTGATGTTTCCATGATTATTTGTACGTAAATTGAGTTTCGATATTGAGAAGATCAATAGGGAATATTAAGTTCCTACTGCATATTCATTACTTTAAAAATATTATAAATTATTCAATAACACTCTTATGATTTTACAACTGATTTTAAGAGCGTTTATAAATTTACTTGGCTATTTTCTTAATAGCACGATTAACTTAGAAATTTAATTACAGAGAGAGCCTTCAACAATTGAAATTCTTACAAGTACTAGAAGAGACTCCCACATCTGATTGGTACTTATTAAACAATCAAATCATTGATTTACATATTTATCAACACACTATTAAAAATAAAATAATGACTTATTTAATATTTAATATTATTACATTTTAAAAATAATTTTATCGTTTATTCAAATCTATCAAACATTCTTTTAAAATATTCTCTTACTTAGTTTTAAATTTTAACCCTTATAAGATCACTTTAAAATAAACTAAATCTTTTTTATACGTAATATTTTAAAATAATATTTTTAAAAATCAGATTTAATATTTTACATTAATATCTTTATTTTTATCTCGTGATAACTCACGTATTATTTATAAATTTATAACATGATTTTGTAAAATAGTTATGCAACTTTATTAGACAACTTCCACGCGTGTTTGTGTAAATTTAACAAACATCTGTCCTTTTTACAATAAAAGAAACGCTTGCCGTCGTCTAAAAATAACTTAACAATTGTTTTTTTAAAATAAATATTTATTTTTAAAAATAAATAAGATATTATATCAGATTTTAAAATAATTATTTGATATGATTAAAATCAAATATTAATCTCAATTTAAGCACTTATAATTTAAAATATTTTTATTCACTTTTAACATATATTTTAGATTAAATAAATATTTTTGTCTAATTTAAACTTGTCTTTTAAATACTTTAGCTTTAAACATTTGTTATTAAATTTATTAATGCAGTATTACATCATAATCATCATCATTTTAAATACTTTCTCAATATCAACACAATTCACATATCAAACACTCATAGATTGCTTTAATTAAACTTATGGTAACATTACCACAAGCAAAGTCAACATCACACATTTAAAATACTTCT
>JAQFVV010015070.1:0-20974 GCA_028023455.1 Epiperipatus broadwayi | reverse complement strand
ATTATTACGATGTGAGAGATAGATGTTAGTATGCGGAGGAGTGCGGAGAAGAGATTGAAGAGACGCCGCGTTCAATCCGCTACAGTTTTGCTAGCAAATAGAAAAGAAAACTGAACTATACGTTTCACAGACATTGAGGACCAATTAAAACTAAAAGAAGCTCCGAATGAACTAAATAAAACAGTGGCTAAATGGATACCCAATCTTAGGAGCGGCGTGGGAATTCACGTTCATGGCAAGCAAGGGATAAAGAATGGTCTTTAAACCGTGAGAGACTTTATAAACCATGTAGACATTTAAATTGAAATTTTCCATATTTAGATGAGTGCGATATTATCCTATCCGACAGTAAGCAATTCATTAATAATAGTTATTTGATCGTGTTTTTATTTATTATATTTAAAATCATTTCCATTGTGTAATTTTGTTCTTTGAGTTTCATTAATGAGTTCTCGTTTTCACGATTAGGGTTAAATTAATATAAATGTTAAACTTAAGTCAGGCGTGAATGGCTGTATAGATTTCAGCAAAGTTATATTAGGGAGGGTAATCTTAGGTTATTTGTTTAAGTGGTTAAATTGGGTCAATGGATTGGATATATTGGTGTGATTAGTAGATGTAATATTGATTCGCTGCGGGCAGAATCGCTTCTTATGCCGCTTTCTTCCGTTTGCCTATGGAAGGAATTATAAGTCAGATACCGCAGTTCCTTTCTATGGGTTTTTTGTTTTATTGCTCTTCTTTGCAGATGGATACTTAATATTCTATCTCTAGAAACAATTTCTTCCTGCGCTTTTGTGCTGCTGCCTTTTTATTACATTGAATACATCGATATATCAGATGAATTGATGCCAATTTGTGACTCACAATTTAGCCTAAGGTTAAATAGGGATAGAATAATTCAGCTAAAAAACAAATTTATGTAGATGCTATTCACACTTTTCAGTCCTAAATAAAAATGCAGTAAATTTAAGTTGTTTATAGGCAGCACACATGGATTGTTTATTAGTTAACTATGTTTTGCGTTTCCCATATTTGATCAAAATATATATTAGACGTTACGATAAATAATGATGCCTTATAAAATTGAATTATCTAAAATATGCATTGATTAGGATGTCTTTAAGTTATTGGTGACAATGCAAGTATCTTATGGTGAGATACTATTGGGTTACGTATAAATTTCCCTCCGCAATTGTCAGTAATCAATAATTTTGTATTTTGATCGTTTATGTTTACTTTGAAATGTTTTTGACCGTGAAATCTATGTAACACGATCTATGTTCAACATTATAAACAAGCTTTCATAAATTTATCTATGCGAACTTAATTAAAATGTAAAATTAGAATATAATAGTAATTAAATGTAAATTAAAGTCAAAAATCAAAGTTAAAAATAATGTTAAATGTTAAAACATGTAAAACTAATACTAAAATAATTTTAAATCTTATATATATGTGCATAAATAAATGTTTGTATATTAATTACTGGCAGTGGCTTATTTTATTTATTTTTTTAATGATTGAAATCTAATTAGATAAGATATGATATTATTAAATCTCTGCTACTCCCTGAGCTAGTGACATGGAGCTAACGACCGGAATCAAAATTAACAAAAAAGTTTTTTTTGACTGACGATATCTGCCTACTCTATAAATTTTTCTAGCTGTTCAAAGTGCAAATCAAGCCAATCAAATCACCAAAAGAAGAAAGAGAAATTTTTTATACCAGTTACATCAATTATTATATATTATACTAAAATATATTGTTACAATATATATAAATGAAATAATAAATTTAATGGTTTACAAACTATTGCACATTATCCTTAAAATCCACAGAAGTACTTTCAGTGAATTTCTTCAACCTGCCTCAACTGCCATTAAATTCAAAATCAAAAGCAGAAGCAAACGACGTCAATTCAAATCTCAAGAGTCTCATATTTTAATGTTAGAAGCTTGTCGATTTATTAAATGCATTTTATTCCTGTTTATAAAAATTGCCTCTTTAATTTTTCTTTTACTATGATTTCTCTATTCATGAAGAATTTTCTCATTTTCAAAATTAAATTTAAATTTATATTTACATGTTTTTCGTGATTAAAGAAAACTGAAGGAGATATTAAATCATCATTATTTTTACTTTTTACATGTTTATATAACAATTTGTGTTCCTTTAATCTTTTCTCAATGCTGCACCTCGATTCACCTATATATGATAGCATACAATCACAAAAAAAAAGCTACATGACATTACTTTTCTGCTTGACAGGTATGACGTCCTTAGAATTATTGACTAATTTATTATTATTGTTTGGAATGTAGAATGAAACATTAAACACATTCTTATATAAATCGTTAAAAAAATTCACTTGTGGATTTGAAATAAATGGAATAGATATCCATTGTTTACTATTAATCTTCATTTCCTTTAAATTATTATAACTTTTTTTTAAATTGACATAAAGTATTGTTTATTTGTTCCACTTTATAACCAACATCAAGCAATTCCTTGGCAAATATTTCAATATTTTTCAGTTTATCACTTTGGTAATGACATAATTTTTCATTCCAAAACAAAAATGATCTAAAACTTGCTATCTTATGCATCATTGGTACTTTTGATTTACAATGTATATATCCTCTTTTTTGCAGTGGCTTAATTATTAGTTTATAATTTAATATACTGTTATCTCTTGTAATCATTAAATCTAAATATTTAATATTATTGTCCTGTTTTTTTTTTCAATAGTCCATTTCAAGCCATTCAACTTATTGAATTCCTCTATAAGTAAATTTATACTATTAGTATTTCCACAAACAAAAACATAATCTACATATCTTTTGTAAATTTTAATATCTCCAAAAGTACACATATTTAAAATACTACTCTCATATGTAGATAAAATGAAATTGCAAACTTGTGAAAATACAGGCAGCCCCATAGGCCAACCTTTAGACATCTTATAATACTGGCTTTCAAAAGATGCAACAATATTATCATTAAAATTTTTTAAAGAATCAACAATAAATTTTATCATATATTTACAAATACTTTTATTTTTTAATGCATGTTCAATTATTTTTATGGAATTCATTCTATCAATAGATCCATACATTTCTGTAACATCCAATGAAGCAATAACATCATTTTCATCAATCATCAAATTTTTAATACTATATACAAAGTCAAACGATGAAGCAATAGTATTTTCCCCAAATCCTAAAAAGTCTTGTAAAAGTTTACCAATATATTTAGAAGAATGATAATGTGATTTGCTTGATAGAGGACAAAGGTTTGCATATGTGCTTGTTGATGAAATGTCAATATATTGATTAAGTTAAAATATGAGTGAAAGCTCTGAAAGCGCTTAGCCTTAAGAAATATTAATATAATCGTTGAATATTAATTTCACTATATACGTTAAGCGTATTTAATATTACATTAAGTTAAAATGAAAATGGAGAAACTTGGTTTTTCGTTGATTGAAGGTTATAATATGGATGGTCAAAAAATAACATTTATTAACAATATTTTAAAAAGTGCTAAAAATAAAATTTTAGGTAATAATGTATACTCTATACTATAGCCTTCTTTTGCTGTATGTCCACGTATTTTTGTAAATATAAAATTATATAAATAAGATAATCCTTTGTGAGTTATGATATATTTTGGTGGTTCATTTATGTATCAGACTTCTAAATATATTGGTAAACTTTTACAAGACTTTTTAGGATTTGGGGAAAATACTATTGCTTCATCGATTGACTTTTTAATAGTATTAAAAATTTGATGATTGATGAACATGATGTTATTGCTTCATTGGATGTTACAGAAATGTATGAATTAAGCCACTGCAAAAAAGAGGATATATAAATTGTAAATCAAAAGTACCAATTATGCATAAGATGGCAAGTTTTAAATCATTTTTGTTTTGGAATGAAAAAATATGTCGTTATCAAAGTGATAAACTGAAAAATATTGAAATATTTGCCAAGGAATTGCTTGATGTTGGTTATAAAATGGAACAAATAATCAAAACTTTATGTCAATTTAAAAAAAAAAAGTTATAATAATTTAAAGAAAATGAAGATTAATAGTAAACAATGGATATCTATTCCATTTATTTCAAATCCACAAGTGAAATTTCTTAAGGATTTATATAAGAATGTGTTTAATGTTTCATTCTACATTCCAAACAATATTAATAAATTAGTCAATAATTCTAAGGACGTCATACCTGTCAAGCAGAAAAGTAATGTCATATATCAATTTTTTGTGATTGTATGTTATCATATATAGATGAATCTAGGTGCAGTATTGAGAAAAAATTGAAGGAGCATGAATTATTATATAAGCATATAAAACGTAAAAAATAATGGTGATTTAATATCTCCTTCGGTTTTCGTTGATCACGAAAAAACATGTAAATATAATTTTAAATTTGATTTTGAAAATGTAAAAATTTTTCATGAAGAGAGAAACGATTATAAAAAAAAATTAAAGAGGCAATTTTTATAAACAGGAAAAAAATGCATTTAATAAATCCACAAGCTGCTAACATTAAAATACGAGATTCGTGGAATTTGAAGTGATGACATTTGCTTCTGCTTTTCATTTTGAATTTAATGGCAGTTGAGGCAGGTTGAAGAAATTCACTGAAAGTACTTCTGCAGATTTTAAGGATTGTTTGTAATAGTGTGTAAACTGTTAAATTTATTATTTCATTTATAATTACAATTTTGTTTTTTAATTAATGGACATTATATATATATATATATATATATATATATATATATATATATATATTGTAAAAGATCGATAAATCTACTTTTATTTTAAAATATCATTTGTTGTTAATTGTTATTATTCTTAATGGTGAGATTTTTAATGGTAATAGTGACATGTTTTAATTATTATAAAGAAATAGAGACATATAAATTGTTGATTATAAAAAAGATTATTTTATTTGTAGCGATTATTAAAAAATGCAATGTTATATATATATATATATATATATATATATATAGTTTTAAAGCTGTCAAATAAATTTTCGTTTTAATATTTTTTATATGATTGGTATTTTTATTTTCTTTTGAATGTTAATTGTTTAAAAGAAAACATATGTAACAATGGTTTTCAAAAACTGTGCATTCTGTGGCACGTGGAAAAGAACAACAGCAGCAAGAAAAGAAGCCATCATTATTAATATAGTTATTAAAAAAACTGAAGGATAAAATTAGTTGTACTATGTTTTTTTGGAATTGTCATTCTTGTAAATAATTAAATAAGATAAATTACTGTGGTAAACACATAAACTATGAGCAGCTAATATATATATATATATATATATATATATATATATATATATATATATATATATATATATATATATATATATATATATATATATATATATCACAGCCAGGGATCTGCACTACTTCTTTTTTTTTATCCCAAGTTAGTTTAAAAAGAAAAACTAGGCAAATTACAGCACATGAATTTTACCGCATCTGAAGCCAAAATTTGATATAGCTATCTGTAATTTATAATAGTAAATCTAATAACAATCTGGAAGTAACTAAATTTAGTTAATGTATTGGATTCAACATGTCAATTATTATTTGTTTTTCAAGGAGAGAAATTTTTTTAAAAAATGAAATATATATATGTGCTTGGAAACTGATAATTTTCTCTAATGTGCTATTTCTTCAATTTAACTTTGGCTAGAATGCATTCTAAAATTAAAGAAATGTAAAGGAATAAAAAAACAACGGAACAAGTTGACTTTTGAAAAGAAAAATGAACAAGTTAAACTTTAAAAAAGGTAGTAAATAATTTTTATTAATATAAATGATATATACATATTTTGAGATCGATCGATATTCTTTTTTTTTTTTACTTTTATTTTTAATTAGAAAGTGTCTTGTTTTCTATAAAAAAACAAACATTTAACAAATATCAAAATTAACACTTAATTAATTTAAAATTTTAAAATATGGCGTATAAGTTTTGGTTGCATAAGAGTTGTTATATATATATATATAATCATCCCTGCACACTTTCTTATTTCATCCATCCATCTCACATGTGGTCTCTTTTTGGGTCTTTTACAATCTCTTGGAATCCAGTTTAAAATTTCAATTGTCCATCTATTATCATCTCTTCTAACAATATGTCCAGCCCAACTCCACTTCAATCTTTTAATTTTTTAATGAGGTCAGTAACACCTGTTTGTTCTCTTACCCATACATTGCATTTATGATCTCTTCTTGTTACTCCCAACATACATCTCTCCATACTTCTTTGAGTGGTCTGAAGTCTCTGAAATGCTCTTCTATTAAGTGTCCAAGTCTCAGATCCATAAGCAAGAACTGGTAAAACACATTTGTTAAAAACCTACCTTTTCAAACACATAGGCATATATCCTTTTAGTATCAAGTTATTTCTACAAAAAGCACTCCAACCAAGTTTAATTCTATGATTAATTTCCTCCAATATGTTTCCATCTGTATTAATAATCTGACGAAGGTATTTGTAACTGTTAACTTCTAATTCATCATAATCAATCTTTATTTTCATATTTTGAGCAAATCGATTAAACATTACTTTAGTTTTTTTAACATTTATCTTTAGTCCTACTTTCCTACTTTCATCTGATAATTCCTGAAAAATTTCCTGCAGATCTGAAGCATTATTTGCAAAAACAACTACATCATCTGCGAAATCTAAATGACTTAAATAATCACCATTTACTTTCATTCCTTTAGTTTCCCATTTTAATCCACAACATACTTCATGCAGCACTGCTGTAAAAAGTTTTGGAGATATGGAGTCACCTTGTCTTACACCTTTCTCAATGTTGACTTTCCCAGTGTCATTATGTAATCTAATTGTTGCTGTTGCATTTTTATAAATATTCTTTAAAATATGACAATATCCTGGATCTATACCTTGATGATCTAATGCTTTAATCACTGAAGAAATGTTTATAGAATCAAATGCCTTTTCATAATCTACAAATCCTAAGCATAATGGCAACTCATATTCATTTGTCCTTTCTATAACTTCGATCAATACCTGGATATGATCTACTGTACTAAAACCACTTTTAAATCTGGCTTGTTCTTTTGGTTGGTGGAAATCCAATGTTCTCTGTAGACGAGTAGTAATTATCTTGGTAAAAATTTTATATAAAACTGATAAAAGGCTGATAGGTCTGTAATTTCTAATATCTTCTTTATCACCTTTTTTAAATATTAGTATTATTACTGCATTCTTCCAAACATCCGGTACATCTTTATCATTTAGACATTTGGTATATAACTTTGCTAAAAAATTTTCTATTTCTTCACCTGCTTCTTTTAATATATCAATTATAATTCCATCATTACCTGGATCCTTTCCTTTCTTCATACATTTAATTGCATGTCTCACTTCTTCATTTAAAATTCTGGGCAATTTGGAAGTTGTAATAGATATAGGAGGTACTTGTTCTTTATTAGTATATAATTCTTGATAAGAATCTTCTACCAATTTCATGATGTCATTTCTCCTTTTAGTAATAATTCCATCCTTTTTTCTTATTGCAGATATAAATTTCCTACCAATACCAAAATGTTGTTTTACATTCTTAAGACTTTTATTTTCTTCTACAGCTTTCCTTGCTAGTTCACAGTTATACTTTCTTATATCATTTTCAATTCTTTTCCACACCATTTTACAAAATTCGAGATATTCAATTCTTTTTAATGCATCATTTTTGTATATCTTCATATTCCTTCTTTTCTTCATAAATTCTTTAGTCTCAGTAGAAATTTTATTGGTCAATTGCTGTTTCTTTCTATCAGCTATCTTTGTTGCAGTTTTCAAAAGTGTATCAGTTATTTTCATATTAATTTCATTCAAATCTGAATCATGTTCAAAATCTACTAATACTTGAAACCGATTTGTAAGTTCTAATTTAAATTCATTAGAATGTTTCTGAAGATTAGGAATATTAACTGTAAATATTGTTTTTCTTAGTAATTTTTGTCTCTCTAGTTTTACATTAACACATATGTTACACCTTACTAATCGATGATCACTTCCTGTGTTAAATTTATTAAGAACATTACAATCTTGAAATATGTATTTCCTGTTAGTCAAAATATAATCCAATTCTGCTGTACCTTCATTTGGATGCTTCCATGTCCATTTCCTTTTAACATTTTTCTCAAAAAAAGAATTCATAATATAAAGTTTTTCTTTTTCTGAAAACTCCACAATCTATGTCCTCTCTCATTTCTATTACCATAACCAAAATTACCCACAGCACTTTCATCTTTCATTTTTTTTACCAATTCTATCATTAAAGTCTCCCATAACAATTTTAAAATGGTGTTTACTCTGATCACAAGCCTTTTGTACATCCATATAAAAATCTTCTACTACTTCATCACTATGAGAACTTGTTGGGGCATAAACCTGAATTATCTGCATTTGGTATCTGCTATTAAGTTGTATAACTAATCTTGCCACTCTGTCCAATACACCATCAATCTCCACATTATTGTTCTTCCACTTTTTATTTATAATGAATCCTACTCCACTTGTATTTCCAATATTTGTGCCTTTATAATAGATTATATGCCCACTATTTAAATCAATTATCTTTTCACCATTTCTTCTAACTTCACAAAGTCCAATAATGTCCCATATAATATATGAGAGTACCTAAATAAAGAGTCATCATCAAATGGCAGCCTGGGTCCGCAATCAGGGGATTCTTAGCACCCTCCGCCTTTGGCCCCCAAACGCTGCCCTGGTTGGTGACTTTACAGCCTCCTGGGAATAAAGGCCATGCTTTATTTTTGTCTGTCATAATTATATATATGTATTGGGAAAATATTTATCATTTACACAAACATTCATTCTGCCTTATCAGGCACTGAGAAGAAAGACCATGGTGTTTCTTGATCTTAAACTCAGAGGTAAAAAGCCAATAAACTCACCATGCTGGCTAATGCGTGTTGGTGAGCAGCCCATCCATGTTCGTATACTATATGAATAATCACATAGTAATAACAGCTGCAACGACAAGAACGTATGGAGTGGACATTAGGAATTTGCCCTGCTCGGTTGCTTTAAGGCCTCCAAGAGGAATCAAAGGATATCCTTTCAGTTAATAGCAAAACTTTTTTCTGCAGCCATATATATATATATATATATTAATAAGTGTAATTTATATTCGCAAATTTTATTATCAAAAGTTTTATTATTTATATAACTTAATTTTTTTAAACAATATTTATTATCTATTATCTATTTTATTAACTTACAATATTTTACCAGTCAATTATTCACTTATCTATTTATCTATTTTCATTTTCACTTCATATGGTAATTCTTGTGCAGACCTAAACAACGATTCATATATTTGCAGTATATAATATACTTTTATTTACTTTTTTTTTTAATTTTAAATATTTGGAAAATATAAATATTGATTTGTATTTATATTAGTGTATACTTGTTAAGCACAAATATGTTTTTATATATTTAATATATATACTTATTGCAAGTATATATATGTATATGGGTTTGTGTTTGAAAACTATTTAAAACACTGATACTACCTAAAATCAAATCATAATATAGAAATAAAGGATGTACTATTTGTTTTATAAGTAATGCCTTTGTAATTTATTTGGAAGATTATTAGTATTTTATTCTTATTTTTCTTTTAGTGCCAAAGTCATTATAAAATTATTTGAATTCACAATTTTATGGAGAATAACTTCGTATTTCTCTTATTATTTAGTCTTTAGGTCGCTTACACACATTAATGTTCATTGATATGTTTAGATATATATAATTCTATTTATTGAATGTGTATATTAGTTTCAATAGAATTTCCTTTGTTTCTGATATATATTTTGTTAGTTAGTCATATCAATCCTAAAAATAAACTATAATAATTGGTCTCATTATTGCTCTGTATGATTTTGGATTTATTTCATCTATATCTAGATGGAATGGCATATAAACAATTTATTTAAATATAATTGGAATAATTTTAACTTTCTTCATTCAAATTATACAATCTATTATATTTGGCTTTCTCCACAATTGGATTCATTTAGATTGTTAAGGTTATTCTTTTTGTGTAAGATGTGCTATGTTTCTATTATTTAAATTGGATAATAAATATGTTCTACTACATTTGGCACCATCAACACACAGACATGATTAATTAAGGACTGTTGCTAGTCATTTCATTATATTTGATGCCTAAAATGTGAGATTTGGTTCATTGTGATTTGTTTATGACGGTATAGCAATCGTGATTCCACTACATTTGGCTTTCCCAATGATTGGGCCATTTCAATTGTGGATAGGCATTCCATTACATTGTGGAACCAACATTTGAGGCCTTCTTTCTTCATAGGTGTATTTTTGTTTGAGATCATTTTGATTACATATATTCCATTACATTTGTCATCCAATGTTTGGAGCATTATTTTCTTTTCATATATTGATGTTCCATTACATTTCATGCCACAATGTGGTCAGCATAATATATATATATATATATATATATATATATATATATATATATATATATATATATATATATATATATATATATATATATATATATTATAATGGTCAGGTGAGTGTGATCAAAGAGTCTTACTGTATCTGCACTTCAGGATGCCACTAGGTTTCTCGAACCTAGAAAATTTATAGAGTAGGCAGATATGCACTTTTAAAGATCCACTTTTGACATAGATATTTTACCATGGCCATCAGCCCTTCCCACTAGCTCATGGAGTAGCAGAGGTTTAAAACATAACTAAATTTTAAGATTAAAAAGAATAAACTAGATAACTGCTAGTACTAATAATACAACAGATTTTATTAACACACATTTAAAATTGAGGAATAAAATTTATATTTATATTTTAACATTAATTTTTAAATTTAAGTTATTATTTTAATTAGACTGCACAGATGTACATTTTAATAATATTTTACTTTAGCATGTTGTGTATAGATAGGCTACATAGATTTCTCACTAAAAAAAACTTATCAAAACACTCATTCAATCTCAGAGTAAAAGTTTGCAGCCAAACCAATGCCTGCTTCCAGAAATATAGTCACAACCAATGCAAATGTAAAGATGCTAGCATAAAATCATTCTGACATGAATGTGCATCTGGCAGCATGATATTATTTGAAGGACATGATCCTCATTCAGTAGAGGAATGTGGCTAAGGAATCTTGTATATAAATTAATGAGTGTTATGTATGGGGAGAGTGGTCTTTCTGCCAACTTATAAATCCCTGTCTATAGATCTAGAAGGGGTCAATGGTGCAGAAAATATGTCTGTGACCATTGAAACGATATGACTGCCACTTTGGGGTCATGCATTTAGTCGGGTACATTGCCCTGTATGCTAAACATGCTTCATAGTACATTGATACAAACACCCATATATCCCTCCACAAGCATCCTCCTAACTACAAAACAAATAGCCTGAAATTAACCTTTTTAAAATAAACATAAACAAATTTAAACAGTTATTAATTATTATCCATGCAGCTATCTACACCCAACTTTAATTTGATACATTTTAATTAACACTTAACACACACAAAAAAGAGAAATGAAAATGATTGCTTAAACATATGCATAAAATTACTAATAATTGATTTTGAATTCTCTAGGCCAGATAATAGTTCTTATTTTCAGCTATTAATTGCAAATTTAGGAAAAGTTTCTATTAGATAAACACAAGAGTTCATACTTTACAGATAGAGCAGATTTAGAGGTCCATCTTCATGATCACTTTCATAGATTGTTTGTCCTTCTTTGAAACAAAACTGCTACTTGCCATGCATTTGGTCAGGACCTGTCATCCAGAGACCTCAGCTGGTTGTCCAGAAAATTTAAATCTATTGCAGACTTCTACATCGTGAAATCTGCAATACAGCTAGTTATAATGGTATATTCATAGTCAGCTCTAAGATAACAACAATTATAATTCTCTCTCAATTCAAAAATTTGGGGTTTTATACTTTTATTAGCCTCTTATTATCAAACCTTCAGATTCAACGAGCAAGACATCACTAATCCTCTTGTGTTTCATTTACAGTCCATGCTGTCATTTCATGCTTGCATTGGTCATTTACTTTCTTTTTTTCTCTTATCATTTAATTTAATTTAAGTGCCCCAAGGGATAGTTTGCTTTAGAACAATTGTTTAATTAATAAAACAATCATTTCTATTTTCTAACATTATAGAAATCAACATTATTTCTATTTTCAAAAATATCAAATCTTTTTATCTTTACTTTTTTACAAAAAAAAAAAAATTAATTTCAAATACTTTTCAAAAAAAATATTTTCAAGGAAGCTATTATTCAAACAGTAGTCAATCTCCAATAATACGCTATTTATTAAATATTACAAATCTCTACACACTCTCCCACTAGTAAGAATTTAAAAACCTTAAGTGAAACACTTAAGTTTAAAGCTTACATTTTATAACCATCAACTCTTACAGACGATGCTTAAATCAAGGCTTGAGCCTCTTGTGTGTCTGATTTTACTGATTTTATAATCAAAAGTTCAATTGTCATGTTTGTCTAATTGTAGGGGGTTAAAATGAGGCACTGTCTTTCTTCTGCAATGGCTTAAATATGTTTACACAATTAAATATTTGATTATAATATCAGGAAAACAATAGATTCAAGCCTTAATTTAAGCATGGTCTGTGACTGTTGGTGTATATAGAATGTACACTCTTAAGTTTTTAAAATTTTTACCAGTGGGAGAGTGCATAGAGATTTATAATATTTAAAAAATAGCACATTATGGAAGACTTACTTCCATTTGAATAATTTCAAAGCTTTCAGTGCTTTTATTAATAGATTTTTAAGGAAGCTTAAATTATCTAAGTGCCCCAATCTTTAATAATAGATAGTAAACCACATAAAAAGTAGAACTCTACATCAATACCTTAGATTACTCCATAAAAGATATAAGGTAAAACTAAGGAATTAAAGATACTGTTTTTATCTTTCATCCCTGTTTACAGGGGGATATGTAAGATGTAGTATTACACCCCATCTAGAATCACTAAACACCCTTAGATGATTCAACACCAATATCCACTATAACAACATTCCCTATATAGAATATAAAGTAAGTTATATGTATAAAAATGTAAACCAGATAAAATGTATTCCCAAAAGAGAAAAATATTCACTAGCATTGTAGCTATGATCAAAATTTCATCATTTCTATAATTAAATAAACTATAACACATAAATATTTATAATTACCCTAGTTATAAACACTCTCATTAATTATTGTTTAATATGCACATACTTCAACAATATAAGGAAAAAATGATCAAATTTATATGCAAGTGAGAAAATCACAAAAAACTTAAAAAGAAAAAAGGAATAAATATTTTTATTGTTATTAATTCACCGCTCACCAGTGAAAGAATCAAATCAATAATCTAAAGAACATTTAAGTGATTAACAAAATATGTACACAGACAACCTTCTCAAAAATTGGTTCAAAAACTCTTCTTGGCTAGGCTAGCCAACATACATATTTTGTGAACAGAAAGTCAAACTTGTCATTCAAAAAGTAAAAAAAAAGTTCTGCAGCCAAAACCTTAAATGAGAATATCTTATTGAATATTGACAAAAACTAAAATAAAAAGCATACAGATTTAAACCCATAAAACGAAGAGATTTTAAAATATAAATCTCAGAAGTAGCTTTAAATTTATTTGATACTTCAATTATATTTTCAATCTTGAGCGGAGTGTTAAATCAACTTTAACTAAAGATGATCAATAGTCAATACCTTGCTATTCAACAATCTCAAGGATTTTGATAAACTACTTATATAAAGACACAGAGAGTCAGGCATCACTAAGTGTGAATTTTTTCATGAGAAAATATTCATCACATGTGGAGCTGTAACCACCAAAACTGAATTTGATTTGAACTTGCATCTATTCATCCATGCTAAAAACACTACCAACTTTACCATAGGGAAATAAAGCTGTAAATGTAACATCCTAAAATGTGCTATATGGAAGAAATCAATTTTATTTACCATCCAGCACATGATAGACCACTCAAACCATACCAATTGGATCATGAACTACAACAATAAGGCCATATATAATCCTCTTAGGACATTTTTCTTTATAGAATCTTAAGTTATCTTAGGTTGAGTTAATGTTTTTATTATATGTATTCATACTTTTTTATTTCTTTCCTATACCGTAGATTAAGGTAAGGGGTTGAATTTTTTATTTATTAGAAAAAAAAAAAAAAAAAAAACATTATTAGCTTTTTTAAAATTAAAATAAAATATAGCTCAGGCTTGAAATTTCTTACAGATGAATTTAATCATCGCTAGGGTTAGAGGTAAGATTTTATATTCTTACTCATTAAATACCAATACCTGTAAAGTTACACCATTATTTGTTGTTTGTTGATACTAATCATTTCATAATTTATTTGTTTTTCAGGATATAATATTTAATAATTTCTAGTATGACTGATATTACCTATCATTGTAGAAACAAATTATAAAGGGGGGATGGTCCATACCACCACATTGTTAATATGAACTAATTAATAAACATGTTGGAGCCAATGAATTATGATTTTATTAAAGTCTAAGTTAGCATGCAAGTGTATATAAACAATGTATTATTTTTGGTTAGTATTGATATTGAAGGATTATTCTTTCAGAAGAAAATAAGAATTGGATTAATAAGAATAATCACACTTACCTAATCGAATTAATTGCTTTTGCTATAATCACGTGTTGCATAAATTATAATAATTGTGACTAAACATGTTTAACATATTTCAAATTAACGTATGTCGTTTGCATTTTCTTTATTCATCTATTAATTTATCACATATTTGCACAACATTCTGGGATAAATGAAAGATAGAGATGATGGAAAAATGACTATATATGTAGATATTTGATGTATGTTCATGTACTAAAACTTCAGGTCCTAGGTGTGAGATTTGTGTGAATACAAGTTTACAAATTTAGGAATTCTATTTATGCTTTTTCACCCACTCTGATGCCTTATCAAGCTTACTGCTATTCAAGACCAGGGCACATATATTACAATATATAATCATAGATTTTCATGGGTTACAATTATAAAGGAAATATTAGCAGGGTACAACCATATATAAGTTATTGAAAATATATATGTATAGATCAACATTTTGACCTAGTCACCCTGGTCGTCAATTGGGAAATAAACATAATAATTGTAGAGGCATTGTAAACATTTATGTATAACAATGATGAATATTCTATTAATAGAAAATAGAAATAAAAAGTATAAAAATTATTTAGATTAATGAGATTTATTTTAAAAAAAAAAAATCCAAATAGAAGATAATTTGCATGTACCATCATGTTAGTGGATAAAATAAGGTATTTTAGTCATTTCAATGACTTATCTGATTTGACAATGTTGGATATTTTCACATCTGGTTAGCATTCTCATATTAGAAAAAATCAATATTATGAACTGTATCTATTGCATGATAGTGCTGCTGATGATGATGAGTATTTTAATTGCATTGATATATTCATTTTTTCTAGGATTGATGCAACGATTATGAGAAAGTGATAGGAACTCCATTTTTTGATGTACTTCTCACTAGGAAAAGCCATAATCTTTTATCATTTTCAATTTTCAGAAAACCTACACACACAAACAGATATTTAAAATTTTTCATCACATCATCGTCCAGATCAAGTATTTTCTATGGCAAAAACATTATTGACTAGAGTTATTGACCTTGTATTAGATAAACCAAATTTTGAAAATAAAGTAAATTATATTAGCAATGTTTTATCAGCTAATGGCTATAATAATAAAACGAGACACCAAGCATTGATTCAAACCTAAACAATCAAAAGAAAAGTCAAAACGAAGAAACAAATATTAGTTTATATTCCTTATATAAAAGGGGACTACAGGCAATATTAAATGTATAAAAATGCATGATAATATAAAATTAACATATATCACTCATCAAAAGATTAATAGCAATATAACCAAGCCTAAAGACTCAATGAATCTTGAAGCACATAGAGTTTATGAAATTTTATATAACATTTATTATGCTTCTTATATAAGGCATGCATAATCATTGCATCAATGCTAGAAGAGATGTTCAGATTAATACAGTTAAAACGCTCATTACCAGCAGCACTATAATTTCATGCTATAGATATAGGTTATAATATTGATTTTTGTAATACGAAAATAGTACCCAGATGTGACATTCTCTAACAATATCAGATCAGCGAGCCATTATCTTTAAAAGGCCAGAATGTATCAATAAACTTGATGTACACGCAAATTACTATTTACTAATTAAAAAAAATCATTAATCTAAATAATTTCTCATAATTATTATTTCTGTTTTCTAGTAATAGATGTTCATTATTATTATACATCGACGTTTACACTACCTTCACAATTATTTTATGATGTTTGTTACTCAGTTGGTCACCATTATTACCTGACCAAAACTTTGGTTTATGTATATATTCAATAAATTATACTTGGATGCATTAGTTATTTCATACGTATATTTATACAGTATATAGTAAATATAATTAATCATCTTTGCTCGCATCATCATTTGATTATTAAATAAATTAATATGTTATGATTAAATTACTCATATACTAACACCCCTTTTTGTTACCATTTTCCAATATAATAAATCTTCTTTGCTGGGGTTAACATACATTAATAAATTCAATCATCAAATTCGCAAAATAACGTTATTTGTAAAGTTATATTACTATTTTTTAATGTTTGAAATAGAATTAATTTTGTGATGTATTTTTTTTTTATATGTGAATTTGTTATTATATACCATTGTTCTGCTACTAAAAAGATTGTTTGTAGGCCAATAAATAATGATTTGGTAATTTCTATATATAAGCCTTCCAAATACTGTTATTAATGGTCTTTATAAATAATCTAATAATTGTTTGAAATATATTATATAAATATGTTAATAAATATGTGTGCTTAAAGATTTCTATAATATTTTTTGTTTTATAAAAATATCAAGAACGTAATCATTTTTTTCTTTTGAATGTGCATAATAATTTATCCTTTGTTTTATCTTCGTTATTTTTTCACTCTTTTTTACATAATAATAATAATAATAATAATAATAATAATAATAATAATAATAATAATAATAATAATAATAATAATAATAATAAACATTTATTCTTATATGACGCCATGTGTACAATAGTATTACATTCAAAGATCAGCCTTTCAAGCTAATTGCACATGCGTCTTTTGCGAGTGTTAAATAATAAATGAATACTTCACTCCACAATACAAGATATAGTATTTATGCAGGAATAAAAGGAATCCTCTTATTCCTATGACTCAAATTCTTTTATACGAGCAAATCTGAAGTACTGTTGACTAAAGCATGAGAGTAGAAGACGCATGTGCAATTAGCTTGAAAGGCTGATCTTTGAATTTAATACAATTGTACACATGGCATCATATAAGAATAAATGTTTATTTACTTATAATTAAGTTTCAGTTAGAGTGAAATTTATTAAATTCTAGACAATTTCACTGATGTCATTCATTCAAACATCGTAGATAGTAATTTAAAGTGAGAATTCCACTCTCACACTTTACTCAACAGTACTTCAGATTTTCTCATATAAAAGAATTTGAATCATAGGAATAAGAGGATTCCTTTATTCCTGCATAAATATTATATCTTGTATTGTGGAGTGAAGTATTCTTTTATTATTTAGCACTCGCAAAAGACGCATGTGCAATTTGCTTGAAAGGCTGATCTTTGAATGTAAATAATAATAATAATAATAATAATAACAGTATTATTGGTAATAGTAGTAGTAATTGTAGTAGTAGTAGTAGTAGTAGTAGTAGTAGTAGTAGTAGTAGTAGTAGTAGTAGTAGTAGTAGTAGTAGTAGTAGTAGAAATAATAATAGTTAAATTATCAATCAAAACAAGATTGAAATAAACAACTATTAATAACTATATTATAATATTTATTGAACCAATTTTAATCTCCATTGAAACTTTCTCATTATACTCCATAATTAAAGTAAACACATAAATATAGCTATTCCATCTACTCGACATTATTTACAATAAATTTCACTTTTTTAACATATATTTATATGTTATAAATGAATATATTAAACATATTCTTGATCTTACATATACATACAATTTACAATATTCATTTAAATTATAAATAATAACATAGCTTAACTCTTTCTTAGTGCTGCATGGACTAAAAATTAAGTACTTTTTTGGGCTTTTCTTTGTTTCACACATCAATGTAAAATAAATAATAAAATGATGACTACATATCACAAAATAATAAATTTGCCTGCATTTGATAGATATTTTTGTTTACTACTGAAATAAATTTTTAATGTTCAAATTTTGTTTCTGTAAATTATAAAAAAAATGAGATCACAATCAAAACAAAGACATTCCATGTCATCATTTTTATAAAAAATATTTTCAGTTTATAAAATCAACAAAGTATTTTTTTAATTCTTATTATTTTTAAGCATCAAAATGAATAATTATTTATTTCTCTTATATCCAATGAATGATGCTTTAAAGTTTTTTTTTTTGAATATTTATTGCAAATTTGTGATATTTTCTTATTCATAAATATAAATTACATTGTTTATGTAAAGCTAATCTTGTAATTTGCTTCAGGCCATACTTTATGTTAGCTGCTAATATAACATTATATTTTTGAAAATAAAGTATTTCAAATCAAAACAAGTTATTAGTAATTTATATGTCTTTATATTTAATAAATATAGTGTAAATTATTTTTTTAAAAAAAATCTAAAACCATAATAAATTCGCAAATGAACAAGTTTTTGGGTCACTGGAACTACAATGTCATAAAACATTGAACATTTTACAGCCTTGTCAGTAGACAATGGCTGAACATGGCAGGGTGGGGCTTATGTCTATTGTTAGAGCAGGAATTTTGAATTTTCCACCTTCTACACAATTTTTAACAAACTTTTTTTATAATAAAATATACTATTTTACATGCATTTTAACGTATAATAATACTTATGGAAAAATTCACCAGTGGGCAAATTGGCCAAAACAGGCAAAACTGTGGAATAGAACTATGAAAGGTAACACCATTGTACATGCACTTTACAGATGGAACTCTATTTAAACTGAATACTTTTCTTTCCAAACACAAAATAAAGTCTTTTTAAAAGATATAATGTATCACTCTATCTTTTTCAGCCAAGAAATATGTATGGGCCAATCTGAAGCATTTGGAACTGAGAGCATGAAGATTTCGATTAATCACTTTAAATTACTAATCATATGATTTTAAATTAAAACTTCAATTTTTTATAGCTATAATTATAAAAAAAAAATGCTATTTTTTTTTTTAAATAATAGTAATGAAATATATTTTATATCTTTTAAAATTGCTAAATAATGTCACAAATAATAAGACTTTGCATAAATGATTAAATATTGCAAAAGAGTTAAATGATCTTAGTAGCACAGTGGGGCTAATTTATAAAATTAGCTGAGGAAAATTTTATAAAATATATAAAGGACAGACAGGAAGAATGGCAATTGAGAAAGATAAGGAACATGATTGAGCTGTTAATAGAAAAGATATGAAGTTAGGACCATATTTGCATTATTTGGATATAGGGGACAAAATGAAATGTAAAAAAAAAATACAAGTATTATAAATTATATGAAGAATTAACATAAGATAATATATTAGGAAACATTGTATATTCAAGAAAACTTGGTCAAATGTGTAAATATAGTACAAAAGAAATTAGGAGGAAAATGTGCTTTATTTAATAGTTGGAAAATGTAGGAAATAATTGTAAATATGTAAATTACATTATTAAAAGTTGTAAAATATGTATTTAAGTATTATTATTTTTGAAAAAAATATTTTTTTTTAAATTATAGGTATAATTTTTTTTAGTTATAATTTATTTAAAAAAATATTGTAATTATAAATTTATTTAAATGCACATTAATTACATAAGTAATATTTACTTTAGGCTGGAAACCTCAAGAATATGTGTGTCTTTAATGTGCGTTAAATAAATCTATAATTACAATTTTAAATTATCATAATAGATTTCTAATTATAAGATCATTCCATTGACTCATTGTAAATTGAAATATTTTATGAGTATTAATGTGTAATAGGAATTGTGGACTTAATCAGTGAAGTATTGAATAGTTTCACACTCTTAGATCTAACCACTTCAGCTTTATGTATTCATATAGAAAGTAGGTTGAAGTAAGAAGGGGTTACCCTTGGGTTCCACTCTTTTGTTCCAAAGTGTAAGCTTGGGGTTAAGACCTGTAGAGGTCCCTACCTTCCCCTTTTGTTCCAAAGTGTAAGCTTGGGGTTAAGACCTGTAGAGGTCCCTACCTTCCCCTTTTTCACATGCATATTCTTGAGGTCTACAGCCTTAGTAAATATTAAAATAATATTGTAATTTATATGTATATGTAAGATGTAAAATATGTTAAATTTATTTATTTATTTGATGATAATATATAAGTATATGTTTAAAAAAGTGCAATTTAATGTAAATAATGTCCAGTACATGGATTAAATATAGTTAATTGGTTATTTGAATTATATTGTATAATATCTTGAGAAGGTCTCAATGAAGATGAAGGTTGGTTCAATAAATATTAAAATATAGTTATTAATAGCTGTTTATTTCATTTGTGTTTTAATTGATTATTTATTTATGTATTTGTGACATCATTGTATTGGATAGAAATGGTATTAACATATTAATTGTATAACAGTAATAAATTTTAAATGATAATAATATTAAACTTCCTTATT
>JAQFVV010015069.1:0-21009 GCA_028023455.1 Epiperipatus broadwayi | reverse complement strand
AAAAAAACTAATTCGGCAGAATAAATAACCCAATAAAATTAGAAGGGTTAAATTGAAAAACATTAGATACTATTTTTAGATCAATGACCTAAATGTTATGTCAGTAAGAAAATTCTATAAATTACTCATGAATTAAGATAAAGATACTCTCTTCGGTACATCTCTATCTTAGTAGGTGTACAGGATCTAACAGTAACTAAAGTTTAAAACAATAAATTTTTAAAATGTTTAATTTAAACCATAATACGTGCAAGCCAAGTAATAATAATGTTTATCCAAAAGACAATTAGTCTTATATGATGTTAACCCATTATAACAGCTGAAAGAAAGGAGTTTATTTTAAGTGCATTCTAAAAAAATTATAAAATGTATATGAAGTTTTGCTGCATGGAATTAACACATATACAATTATTGTTTGTCAATACAATGATTCATCAAGTATTATGACCAAGTGAATAATGATTTGGATTTGACAAAATAATAATCTCAATCATTCTATGAAGGAAAAAAAAAACATTGTATATTACTTTGCATTAATTAAAACGTGAAGGATTCTATAATATGCAGGAATTATTTTTCTTAGTAAACTCCAAATATTTTAAAATGAAACAAGCTCTGGGATTACTGGTACCTTGGTGAAAAATATCACTCATTTCATGATTTTTCTTCATGTGAACTGTAATTAATAAAAGAAATTTAAGATGACTGAATCTTATGTATATGAACTTTGTTTAATATGTTATCATCTGAATTTAACAGATCATACGTCATATTTATTTCATAGTCATTTGTATTTGTTGTTTTAAAGTCATTTCTATATATATACTCAATTAGAAAAATATCTTAGTAATTATAAAATAAAATATAAATAATTAAGCATACGTGAACTTATTGACTTGTTTACATTCACATTTAGGTAGATTATCATAACATATACAATTGAAATATATATACGATAAAGAACCAATTAGTTATTGTTCATAATGCAACTACTACAATAAATTGATTGTTTTATTTGTAATATACAATAATCAGTAAGAAACTAAAAATAAATTAACATTTTTGTTCTTTGTATATTTAATAGACATATTGCCTACTGAAGATAAACAATAAATATTTTCTATAAGGTGAATACATGGAATGTCCTAGTATGATATTATCGTTAAAATAAGTAGATCATTTTAGAATAAATTATTTCAAAACTATTAAACATATCAAATAACATCTTATTTATTTTGTAAATAAAATTATTGTTTTAGAAACCATTTAACTGAAGTTAAATTAAACTTTCGTTGATACTTCTCTAATTTGTGTAAGTATAATACATGATATAATAATAACTCAAAGTCTTTATGCAATTGTTAACATTTGAAATTTTAATCTAGGGGAAATAATATAGATTTTCGTCTTTATTAAAATTCTAGTAATTACCAAAAGTAAAACTAAAATTGGCATAAATATCTATTGTTATTTATCCAAACATAAAGTCATGGTCATTAAGTTATTGGATACAAACTTTTATATATAATCATCAAGTTTAAAACAATCTTCTTCATCCATTGAACACTATTATAAATTTTAGTTCATAATAATAAAAAAGTTTTTTTGTGAATTAAATCCAATATAAACCATTACTTAAACATATACATTATAAATTTTAAAAAGGATCAATTATTTAGTTTGTAATTACAATTTATGTATCCAGTGAGGGTTAATATTTATTTAATAAATGATATTATTAATATATTCTTAACTTTATTCCAGTATAAGTTTTAGCTCAATTTATTTGCAGAGCTTAAATAAAATTATTGCCCAAAGTTATTCCATTACAGATTTGGCTTACTCTAATTTGTGTAGACCTATTAATTTCAGTTGGTCCATTTACACTGCTACAGATTTGGCATACCTAAAGATTTAGGCATCTATAAGAGGACTTGTGCAATATATTCTTTGTTCAATATATATATATATATATATATATATATATATATATATATATATATATATATATATATATATATATATATATATATATATATATATAAAAGGAATCAACAAATTACAAAATTTTATTAAAATATTTTATTATAGACATTTTTGTATGTGGAAGCTTTTCCTTATGTTTTAATTTACTAACCCTACCCAATCTTCACTATTTTTCTGACAGCTTTCTTTGTTCTCACTAGATTTAATTGACATTACTCGCTAAATAATATTTACTAAGGCTTAACCTCAAGAATGTGCACGTAAAAATGCGATAGTAGGAACCCCTATGTTTGGAAAAAAAGACAGAAACCCTTCTTTACTTCAACCTACTTTCTATATAAGTTTGTGGTTAAGACCTGTAGAAGTCCCTACTATTGCATTTTTACACACACATTCTTGAGGTTACAGCCTTAGTAAATTTTACTTACGTAATCATAATCAATGTGCACATTTAAATAAATTTATAATTACTACTCATTAAAGTAAATCGATATATTTTAAGTAAATATATAATTATTTTAATCTATTATTTTTTGTAAATTTATTGTTTTATTATTGTATTCATAAATAATAATATCTATATTCCTAGTAAATATGATCGAAAGAGAACCAGGGGAAGTTGAGGGACTTGCAGAATTTTTGCAGTATAGATGCTTTAAAATAAGGCAGTAATATGTATTTTTAGTATTATCAATCAAAATTGTCTGAAAGAAATTAATCTTGTTATTTAAATTATTTAATTGTTTTTGTAATTCTTCCCTCATTGGCCTTATGCTATAACAATCAACCATAAATCCGAAAAAATCATGTTCTGAGCTAAGGCGAAGATTGGATTGTAATTCGAGAAAAAGTGATATTGATACCAGAGAGTGATATATTTTTAGGTGTTATTTCTAAGGAAAAAAATGGTGCTCTAAATTAGGGTCAACATACTTCAAACCTTATCTATAAAAATAATAAACACTTATAGATAAATGTTAAGTGTCACTCTCTGAAAGATGATTTGATGCATGATGATCAAAAACTATAGCATGTATATTTTATATAGCGTATGTTTACAATTGTATACATTCAAATATTAGCTTTTTAAGCTAATTGTGCATACGCTTTGAGGGTGTTAATAATAAATGAATATTTTCTCACCAATACAAGATATAGAATTTATGCAAGAATAAAGGAATCCTCTTATTCCTATGACTCAAATGCTTATATATGAGCAAATCTGAAGTTCTGGCAAGTAAAGCGTGAGGATAGAACCGTCATTTTAAATTACATTATATGATGTCTGAATGAATGACATGGGTGAAATTGTCTAGAATTTACTAAACGTCATTCCAACTGAAACTTAATCATATGTAAATAAGCATTTATTTTATATAGCATATGTTTACAATTGTATACATACGCTATATAAAATCAATGCTTATTTACATATGATTAAGTTTCAGTTGGAATGACGTTTAGTAAATTCTAGACAATTTCACCCACGTCATTCATTCAGACATCGTATATAGTAATTTAAAGTGACGGTTCCATCTTCATGCTTTACTTGCCAGTACTTCAGATTTGCTCATATATAAGCATTTGAGTTGTAGGAATAAGAGGATTCCTTTTATTCCTGCATAAATACTATATCTTGTATTGGTGAAAAAGTATTCATTTATTATTAACACTCACAAAGTGTATGCACAATTAGCTTAAAAGGCTGATATTTGAATGTATAAAGCAATTATATGAGACATAGTTTGATCATCACCATCCATATTCATTCTGATTATACTAAAAAAAAATCAATTAGATTTGTTAAATTGATGATTTTCATATTGATATAAAATAATCTGGTTATATGTCATGGAGACTCATCTGAATATATATATATATATATATATATATATATATATATATATATATATATATATATATATATATATATATATATATATATTTGAATTAACAATATAATAATATCATGACATTTTTAGTTCCTTCAAATTATAAACATTCTTACTTATAACTAATCTACACAATTATTCCAAATATATTCATTGTGTTTGTGCACTATGCATATTATATCATGATATCAATTAATATAACTGAGACAATTTGCAAAGATTATTTAATTTTAGTGCTGATTAGTTAAATGTAACATTATTTATAGAAAAAAAATCATATAAAATTAGATAATTTGATTTCCTTATCACTATAAGATGCAAAAAAAAAAAAAAAAACCCTCAAGAATGTTATCAGAAAATTAAAAATTAAGATAAAGGAGACTATATATGAATAAGATAAACATTATAAGGCATAAAAGTTATTAGCATAACATGTATAAATAAAAATATGAATAATATAAATATTATTTTGACCAACCCTCATAATAAAATACATAAAAGTGAAGAATAGTATCACCAATAAAATATTTAGTATTAAAAAAATCATTACAGATATGAAATAAGCAGAATTGCTATTAAATGTATGACAAATATTTTAAATATAAAATGTTCTTTTAAAAATAAATATTAAAATTGCTCAGGCTATATTTTCGGCGAAAGCTGTCAAGATGACTTTTAAAATGCCAACAAATAAAAACAAAAATGAATAAGTGGACACTTGATCAAATTAGATCCAAATAATCATTTAAATCTCACATGGCCAAATTGAAATTGTATTATTTTGGTAAAGTCATAAGATTATAAATTTCATTAGAAAAGTTACATAAAGGTCAGAAATATTGGGAAAAAGAAGAGGATGACCAACAACATCAATAGACTCTATCATCAAAATAAATGCATTTTTGAGAAGACTAAAAAGCCAAATGGATAATAAAACATTCTGAAGAAAGAGTATTCACATAATCAAGTGTTGATATTGTTCTATAACTAATACTATTACTACTACTACCACCGCAACAACTAATAATAATGTAAACACAGTTATTATAAATAAAGTTTTTTAAGCTATTCCTTTAATACACACAAATGTTAGTAAACTATGTTATTAATAAATATGTGTCAAAATGATGGTATTATGTATATTTTATGATAATAAATGATTAAATTCCTTCAAGTAATCAGCAACTTATCACAATAATTAAACATGTAAATTATTCATGTGTACATGAAGCACTTTTGGAAATTGTTAATAGAAAAAAAAAATCTGGCAAACATTTTCTTGACGTTTTACTATATTTTTTGGTCAAAATATGATAACTAATCAAATAATAAAATAAAATCATGTTATAATGTAAATCAGAAAGAAGTAAATAAAAATGTAAAAAGAATACGATTTATTGTAAAGCACTGCTGTAAATATAGAAATATACAGACTTTTTCTTTTTACAATCTATTAAGAAAAGAAAGTTGTCTAATTATACATAAGTAAATAATTTCTAATAATGAAGTGATGTTTAATGTTGTAAATAGAGTATTTCAATAAATAATTTATTGAAATACATAACTCAAAGTTTATACATTGGTTATTTATATATTTTGAGATTACGCAACATTTAGTAATAAAATAAGATGTTTTCTCATAAAGTCTTACGTAATATTTATAAGGACTTAATTATACCAGCGTGAATTCTAAGGAAAGTTGCATTTATATAATTGGCGTTTAGTAAATTTATCACTCCAACTATATTATACACATATAAACGTATATATATATATTGAATATTTACTTGGAGAAAATTTTTTTTTTATTTATTTTCACACTTCAAGTTATAAATAGATATTTGCAGTTATCATAAATGGTACAAAAAAATTCTAATTACCTAAGCAAATATTATTTCTGCTCTTTCAAAAATGATATTTACGTGATTTTTATTGGCAGTTTAGGGAGAAGGGGGGGGGGGGAAACCATTTCTATTTTTTTTTTTTTTGACAAAATACATACACAAAAAAGAGTCCACGAAAGTTTGTGTACATATGTATATATGCACACAACTAATCTCTTTCAAACCAATTCATTTTATACAGAGAATGTACATTCTTTACGTCTATTAAGTATTGACATCAGCAATGACAAATACTTCTAAAGAGTTGTATCACTTAAGAATGCTGTAAAACCAATCCCTGTGACAAGAATTTCATTGATATGAAAAATTATTACAATATTTATGAAAAAATATTTTTATCCCCCCCCCTCCCCAATAATCTATCTCTTTCTAAATAATATAAAGAAATCATAATTATCAAAAATACGACAAGAAAAATTAAAATAGAGAGTGAAAATTTCCTTCTTTAGTACAGACATAGATAAGAATACAAATAATGGCACTGAATTAATTATTAATAATAAGAAAGAATTACAAAGAAAAATATATCTTTCAGACAAGTTAACTATTTATAAATTAAATATTCTTATACATATTATCTCAAACCATTCAAATTTATCCACCAATTAAGATTAAATAAATTGAAAAAAATACATAAGCATATTTCAAATTTAATTGTTATCAATAAATTAGATTTAAAGCAGTAATAAGAAATGTCATTGCAAAGAATGAAGCTCATGAGATTAATAAAAACTAAATGAATTTGCAATACATATAGTACAAGAGTCTCTCTATATCTATAACATCTGGTTCAAAGACATGTCACACTTACTATACCTAACAAATAATAACAAATCTTATCACATGTTCTAACACACAAATATAAACATATTTACACATGCATAACAATCATGGCAACTTTTTATTTAGGTACTTACAACTGCAGATCACTTTCAAGTGAAGGAAGATTGCAAGAATTAGAAGAAGAACTGTCTTATATTAAATGGGACATTATTGGACTTTGTGAAGTTAGAAGAAAAGGTGAAGAAACAATTGATTTAAAAAGTGGACATATACTCTATTATAAAGGCACACATATTGGAAATACAAGTGGAGTAGGATTCATTATAAATAAAAAGTGGAAGAACAATATTGTGGAGATTGATGGTGTATCAGACAGAGTGGCAAGATTAGTTATACAACTTAATAGCAGATACCAAATGCAGATAATTCAGGTTTATGCCCCAACAAGTTCTCATAGTGATGAAGTAGTAGAAGATTTTTATATGGATGTACAAAAGGCTTTTGATCAGAGTAAACAACATTTTAAAATTGTTATGGGAGACTTTAATGCTAGAATTGGTAGACAAATGAAAGATGAAATTGCTGTAGGTAATTTTGGTTATGGTAATAGAAATGAGAGAGGACATAGACTTGTGGAGTTTGCAGAAAAAGAAAAACTTTATATTATGAATTCATTTTTTGAAAAAAATGTTAAAAGGAAATGGACATGGAAGCATCCAAATGAAGGTACAGCAGAATTGGATTATATTTTGACTAACAGGAAATACATATTTCAAGATTGTAATGTTCTTAATAAATTTAACACAGGAAGTGATCATCGATTAGTAAGGTGTAAGTTACATGTTAATGTAAAACTAGAGAGACAAAAATTATTAAGAAAAACAATATTTACAGTTGATATTCCTAATCTTCAGAAACATTCTAATGAATTTAAATTAGAACTTACAAATAGGTTTCAAATGTTAGGAGATTTTGAACATGATTCAGATTTGAATGAAATTAATATGAAAATAACTGATACACTTTTAAAAACTGCAACAAAGATAGCTGGTAGAAAAAAGCAGCAATTGACTAATAAAATTTCTACTGAGACTAGAGAATTTATGAAGAAAAGAAGAAATATGAAGATATATAAAAATGATGTATTAAAAAGAATTGAATATCTTGAATTTTGTAAAATGGTACGGAAAAGAGTTGAAAATGATATAAGAAAGTATAACTGTGAAATAGCAAGGAAAGCTGTAGAAGAAAATAAAAGTCTCAAGAATGTTAAACAACATTTTGGTATTGGTAGGAAATTTCTATCTGCAATAAGAAAAAAAGATGGAATTATTACTAAAAAGAGAGATGACATCATTAAATTGGTAGAAGATTTTTATCAAGAATTATATAGTAGTAAAGAACAAGTACCTCCTATATCTATTACATCTTCTGAATTGCCCAGAATTTTAAATGAAGAAGTGAGACATGCAATGAAATGTATGAAGAAAGGAAAGGCTCCAGAAAATGATGGAATTATAATTGATATATTAAAAGAAGCAGGTGAAGAAATAGAAACAATTTTAGCAAAGTTATATACCAAATGTCTAAATGATAAAGATGTACCAGAAGATTGGAAGAATGCAGTAATAATATTAATATTTAAAAAAGGTGATAAAGAAGATATTAGAAATTACAGACCTATCAGCCTTTTATCAGTTTTATATAAAATTTTTACCAAGATAATTACAACTCGTCTACAGAGAACTTTGGATTTCCACCAACCAAGAGAACAAGCTGGATTTAAAAGTGGTTTTAGTACAATAGATCATATCCAGGTAATGAGGGAAGTCATAGAAAGGACAAATGAATATGAGTTGTCATTATGTTTTGGATTTGTAGATTATGAAAAAGCATTCGATTCTATACACATTTCTTCAGTGATTAAAGCATTGGATCATCAAGGTATAGATCCAGGATATTGTCATATTTTAAAGAATATTTATAAAAATGCAACAGCAACAATTAGATTACATGATGATACTGGAAAAATCAACATTGAGAAAGGTGTAAGACAAGGTGACTCCTTATCTCCAAAACTTTTTACAGCAGTGCTGCAAGAAGTATTTTGTGGATTAAAATGGGAAACTAAAGGAATGAAAGTAAATGGAGAGTATTTAAGTCATTTAGATTTTGCAGATGATGTAGTTGTTTTTGCAAATAATGCTTCAGAGCTGCAGGAAATGTTGTAGGAGTTAGCAGATGAAAGTAGAAAAGTAGGACTAAAGATAAATGTTAAAAAGACTAAAGTAATGTTTAATCGATTTGCTCAAAATATGAAAATAAAGATTGACTATGAAGAATTAGAAGAAGTTAACAGTTACAAATACCTTGGTCAGATTATTAATACAGATGGAAACATAATGGAGGAAATTAATCATAGAATTAAACTTGGTTGGAGTGCTTTTGGTAGAAATAACTTGATACTAAAAGGAAATATGCCTATGTGTTTGAAAAGGATGGTTTTTAAAAAATATGTTTTACCAGCTTTTACTTATGGATCTGAGACTTGGACACTTAATAGAAGAGCAATACAGAGACTTCAGACCACTCAAAGGAGTATGGAGAGATGTATGTTGGGAGTAACAAGAAGAGATCGAAAACGCAATGTATGGCTAAGACAACAAACAGGTGTTACTGACCTTATTGAAAAAATTAAAAGATTGAAATGGAGTTGGGCTGGACATATTGCTAGAAGAGATGATAATAGATGGACAATTGAAATTTTCAACTGGATTCCAAGAGATTGTAAAAGACCCAGAAAGAGACCACATGTGAGATGGATGGATGAAATAAGAAAATGTGCAGGGGTGTTGTGGAGAAGAGAAGCTAAAGATCGGAGAAGATGGATTAAACTTGGAGAGACCTTCATCCTGCAGTGGATTGATAATGGTTGATGATGATGATGACACATGCATACACTCTACATGTGTGCTGTGAACAATAAATAAATAAAATGTAAAAAAGTTACCATTTTTAAAAATAATTTTTATTTTTTTTTCCTTATTTACTATTTTTTTTAAAATCATAGTTAAATAAAACAGTGGCTATAAAAATAGCAGATATAGAAGAAAATAGTGAATATTTATTTTCAGTTGCTTTTTAAAAAAAATCTTACCTAAACAGATTGTGAAAAAAATTTAATGAAAGCAAAACAAAATGGTTCTTATATTTTAAAATAAGAACACCATCCAGAAAATAAGAGTTCTTAACAATTTTAATAATGATAGTAAATAAAAAAAAAACATAATTAAATGAATAACCACAGATGGTCATTTAATATGTGATCACTAGAGATGGTGGACTGACTTAGACCAAGGAATCGTTAGTATTCAATGTCAACAGTATATCACCATACTAAATCACATAGTATTTGCAACAAAAAAAAATTCAAATATAAACATTGACAGTGATCAAAGACTTGTATATGTACCAATTGCATTTTGAGATGAAATTGGCAAAAAAAAATATGTGAACAGATTTTGTCAAACTTAGCAGTCCTATATTAATCTTTATTTAGAACTCAGCTGAAATTTCTCTCTCTCTTTCTGGTTCTATTTATAATAAACTTATTTCACATTGTATCAACTAATATTAAACAATTACTATAATCAACATTCTACACTTATTTAATTTATTTTTCTCTACAATAAAAAAGATATGTATATTCAATTAAGTGCTATGCTTACTTTATTTCCTACTTTACATTCTCTGCATAAATTAACAAATAATTATAGTTTAGGAAATCATAAGATATTCAAGTACCAGTGTGAGAGACTGAACTTTGATTCATAAATATTTAGAGGTATAGTCTCTCAAGCTATTAATATTTTAAAACCACTCAGAACATTATCTCACTAAAAGTTTAAGAAGGGTATGAGTAATAAAATTGGCATCAGATGGCAAAACATCCAAGCTAGTTTCTGTCTTTCATTCAGATAGGATGTATTTGTTATTCTCTCTAAACACTTTTATAATTTCTATAATTAATTATTAATAATGAAGTCCTTAATAATACTTCACTCAAACACACAGATAAATCTTACTTCAACATTTTAAAGAAATTTAAATTTTAACTATTTTACATTTGTTTATAAAAAAAAAAAAGCCAGTCTAACAGATAAAACACATTGAATAAATATAAAGCAACTTATGATTTTCTGTCAAAAATAAAGTTTTACACTTTCAAATTTTTTATAAGTTCTTACTCATATATATATATATTCTAACCTCCCCCCCCATTGCTCTCGATCGTCCACTCCAAAAATTTATATAGTGTTTAAAATTTTTACGGGTTCTAGCTCAGTCTAACAAATAAATAAATGAAATATCCAGCATTAATTAAAATGATTACTAACTCTAATTTTTAAAATACAAATACGGTTATATTTTTAAAATGAATTAACAAATATTTACTATTTTCATGAGACATGGAGTGACGACACGGGGAACGAGATAGACTACATTGAGATATTATCCACATGATACTATCTCAATGGTATAAGAACACTATTCCCCTTTTTACTATATTAAATAACTAACTCATAGTATTCTTATGACTTTCTAAGCTCTTTTCACTACGATTAAAATAATAATCATGTCTTAATATTCTTTCTAATAAGAATCTAGCTCAATTAATTAAAAATGAAGAAAATAAATAAAATAAATAAAATGACATAAATCTCAGGTTCATAAATTGTACTCTAACTGATTTAAAATTACGGTAGTAAACTATGAAAAGGGAATTTTATGTCATAATTCACTACGCAGTAACTAACAATAATAAATAATAATAATAACAACAATGATATAATATAATCTTATTACTTCCTAAATGAAATAAATAATTACGTACGTGGTAGTATTTTAATAATCTGACTACAGAATACGTGTGGCAACATTAGCATATAATTTAATGTAATATTGTGGCAACCGACTTATGACCAATAAATGATATAATTATGATCTTTTAAATTTTTAATATACCAATAAATTCTCAAAAATTATTATAACACTTTTATGTTTACCTTTTTGTGCAAAAACTATATGTCTGTTTCAATTATAAATGTATTGTGATATCATGCATCCATGTGGAGAAATAACAACGAAGACACAAAGCTTTAAAATAAATTTACAACAAAGTTTATTAATAACATAAACAAATAACAATATTTTACATTATGTACATTGGATATCCTTCCTCTCCTATCACAAAAGTATTTTACTATTTTATAAAATGAAATTAAACTTCTACTTATTTTTTTCTAGTTAACTCTTATCTTTTAAATGCTTAAGAAAATACAGTATTATTATTATTGGATTTCTTATTATATTTCGCTTGTTACAAAATGAATTTTTTATCGGATTATCATTAACACTTTGTATCCCTACTATTATTAAAATCATATTTTTTAATTTTATAAAATACATTCGTAGTAAAGATTATACAAAACAATAAAATTCTAGTTTTATATTGGTTGTATGGAATCCTATAAATTCAAACATTCTTCTACATTCGGTATTAAGTTTTGTTGTTCCTTATCGGATGTTTGTTAATCATAATATACTCATTTAAGCCTTACTTCGGATGATATTTACAACTACTAACATATCATGCACAAGTATATGTTTATTACACACTATTGAATTATTTTCTTAATAAATATGCAATATTTATTTTCTAAATATTATTCAAAAAATTAAAATTTTATTATCACTTTTATAAAAAGACTTTGTTTTAGATTTCTCTTTTAAAATCTTATATTCGTTTCCGAATTAATTTATAACTGTATTATATGATTCTTTCTCTCTTTATGATATTTTGTACTTTCACTTTTATAATTACACAATTCTAAACATTCCAGCAAATAAATTATTCTTACATAAATGATAACATATCTTCAATTCTATATTATTCATTATTTCTTTGAAAATATCTCTCTGACGATGCAGATTCACGAAACAAGGATAGCGAAAATAGATGCACAGGATCAAAAATATAACTAGAATATAATCCGTCATAAACCTTGACAATAATGGCACAGTGAATTAAAAACACTATAGAGGAGTGACCTTTGTCTGTCTACCAACCTCTATTATAGGAGTGATGCTAGAGCTATTTCTTCAGCTTTATATAACATCAAAAAGTTTAAAGATACGCAAAAACACTGTCCAAACTATATGTGTTCAGTCATAGGGCTTAGTTAGCTATACTGAAATCACACAAACTAACTATGATCCAAATACTTTACTTTTCTTATTTCTTAACAAAACATCATCTTGGTTTCCTCTCCTCCAGTACTACCAAGTCACTATCCGACCTTATTTCTCATGATTTTTCTATACAGTACATCGACAAATTCCTATCTGCATTTCTAACAACAATAAAATTCATTTTATTTCAAAAGCTATACCGCTGTTCTTTAAGAAAATCTTTTACTACTTTTCTCGTATATTTATCATATACAAACTATTTTAAAATATCTGAATACTTTACCACATGAAAGTTCAAAAGAATCACACAATTGTTCTGTTATATTATATTATTAATTATACTTTAAATAACTTATTGCATGCATATTTAAAATTACTCCTATCTCATAATATGTTGTAAATGTTGTATAAAATGTGTACATAGAATTTAAACTTTCACACATCATTCTTAATCAATAGACGATCTATAAAAAATACATTATGCATTATAAATAAATATCAAAATTACCAAAACGATCTTTATCTTCTCGATCGTGTTTTGTAGGCTTCACCATCCCATTGATTCTTGTAGATATATGATTTCCATACATACTCTTTATTTTTAAAACAATATTTCTATCATTCTATTAAGCTATTATATTTAATTTTTTCAATATTACTAACATTTATGTTTATATGTTTTCCCTAATCTTACATAGCATTTTATATTTAAAATAAATTAGTAAAAAATATTTAAATTATATTTACGATACTTCTTCATCAAACTTTCTTGAACCGTTCATATTAAAGCTAAAAAAAATATTATTTTATTTTTTCTCTTCAGTCACTTAAGGTTCTATTTAAAGTAAAACAATTATTACTCTGTTTAATAAATATTCATAGACGACAATCCTAGGTTTTCACAATATTGAAACACAATTATTAATTCTGATATTCTCTTCTAATATTGTCTGCTAGTATTTTCCCGTGCGACTTTTCCGATGCATCTTTTAGGTACTTTATTTAAAATCTTCAATAAAATTTCTGTTTCCATGGATCCATTTTCATTAAGTAATTTAATTTTATCTTTTTTTTAAATCAAGCATTTCTTCCATTGAATACTTTATAATATTTAATTAATTAGATAAAGTTTTCGGCTCCTTTTCTATAAACATAGAATAGCACTTTCATATTATTCTTTAACTTTTTTTTCTTTATTTGAAATTCTGGAACTATATTTTATAATATCTCTTTTAAAAATAAATACTCTTTCTTCAGTATACATTTCCATAATTTTCTTTATAATAAAAACGCATATTAAATTTTTTCATAGAGAAGAATAAAACAACTTCAAAGTAGCCTTATAAATTGTGCGTCATAATTTTTTCCTGACGACAAGTAACTTCTCTTTTAGATTTTCATGTAGCGTCCCAATTATATTTCTCTGAGTTATAATGATAAGTTTCTGGTTAAGCATAAATAAAGCTGTATTAAGACAATTTCCAATTATTTTTCTCTTAGCCATATTTTTAGGTATTTTTCCTTGTACTTCCATTTTACTGTAGGCTTTTGGTTAAACTTGAATAAAATTCCCTGGTAAGATAACTTTTAAAATTAGCAATCCATGTAGATACAGTCAAAATATATTATATGTTACAGAAGAACTTTTAAAATAAATACGAAATTTTAAAATTTATATCACTTTTCCAGCTACGGTGTTATCAGCTAAAAAAAATATGTTACTTTCTCTTTCACTTACACATTACTTCTCTCCCGCTTTGTATAATTCTTATATTTTGTCTGCTAATTTACCTCTGTTGATTGGTTAATGACTTTTTTTTAGCGCGAACAAATTTACACATTTAGTTATATAACAGATTAGACTTTTAAAATTGAAGAATTGATGACGTAATGTCTCAAAATATTATTTAGACTAGTATTTTTAAATTCAATTTTAGTTTTATAAAAATTATTTAAACTTTTAAAATAATTATTAAAACAATATTTAAGACTTCAACCTTTACTTTAATGATCGATGGTTTAGTTTCAAATTCACAAACTTTATTATTATTTTAACAAGCGTGTGTGTGAAGGTATATAATATACAGTCACGTGTTTACTAACTTTATCAAATGATTTTTTATTTATTTACGTCTCGGTCTAAATTACCAAAACTAATACATTTTATAAAAAATTTGGAAAATAATTTAAACTTGTAGAACTAAATACAATTCTCACCATCCTAAAGTTTATAATAAAATATACTCTAGTAATTCTGATTATTAAATACACTTATAACATTACATCTAGCATTTATTTAATTTATTAGTTTTAAAATATTATACTCAAATTATTAATATACTTTTAACTATTTATAGCTGTATTATTTTATATGGCCAGCTTTCACAACCATAAGCAAGAATATAATTAAGCTTTATTTAACTGTTTTCTTTTAAAATAATTTATTACACTGTTATATACCAGGTATTTTCAGCTTTAAATTGTACTATAAAATTTAATTATCCTACTATTATTTATATATCATACAAATATAACTTAAAATTTAAAATTTTTTAGTAATTGACCTTTCTACCTTATTATGACCTACAGATAAGGGCACAATATATATATATATTACTAGATGGAGCTTTACCAATAGCCCACTATCAAGCTTAGTTCACATAAACATTGAGAAGAGAGATAGAATTAAATATCTCTTTCAAATTGTCTCCAACCTTTAAACCATGATTTCGAGCTAATTGGCTCATGTCAGTAAAGGTTAGGAAGACCAGAAACTAGATCTAAACTCCACCTCTATTAAACAACATGTATGAAACTTATTTCTATCATTTTGAAAGCACACATTTTTCAGATACGTAAATATCTTCAAATCCAGTCAAACAAACTAGATAGCTATATGGGTCTGAATTCAGTTCAGTTTCACCATATAGTAAAAACCTCTGCAATCTATATCATTGCAAGAATCTTCAAGGGTGTATTTATGATAAACAAAACAAGTTATACATTTCATAACTTGCTATAGCTTGCATTTTATGTTACTAGATGGAGCTTTACCAGTAGCCCACTATCAAGCTTAGCTCACATAAACATTAAGAGAGATAGAATTAAATATCTCTTTCAATATATCATTTGAAAAATGTTTGTGTATTGCACACAGCGTATTACATATATAATAACTTATTTAGATATTTACATAAATATAATAATGCTAATAAATTAATATACTTACACAAAAATTACAGAAACAAAAATGATTTTGTTTTTATCCAAACACATAAATACGAGCATACAGAATATAAAAATGGAAAACTATTTTAAAACTGATTTAAAAAAAACAACAAAAAACAAATAAATATATATCATAAATCAAATTTTGATTTTCTAAGAGCTGAGACTTTTTAAAACAAATTCAAAAAAAAGAGTAAAAATTATATTATGTAAGCAGAATTTTATGAATTAAGAAATAATTAACATAATGCAATAGATCTTTTGAAAATATGTAATACCTAAAGGAGAGAAAAATATTTATAGTGTAATTATAAGTACTAAAGTAATATCTAAATAAGATATTATTATTACTGTATTATTAGGAACAAAAATATGGAATATAATAAATAAAAAGTGCAGTTATTTATAAAACAGAATGATCAATTTAATTCAAGAATGACAAAAAAAAAAATACAGACAGACAGAAAGACAAAGAATAAAAAAAATTGAAAACCAAACAAAACAATAGAAAAACAACAACAAAAAAAGACTGGAGTCAGAATTGCTATGTGTATAGTTAAAAGATAGAAATGTTATAGCACAAACACATATCCAATTATCATAATTAGTGCAAAGTCATAATCAATGGCATGAGACACTTAATAAAGATAAATTAAGAAAAAAAATGTAGAATATTTGTACTCAGTACAAGGCTGCCTGAAATTAATATTAATTTTTTATATAAATTATAGTACTAAAAATTAAGATATTTACTATTTCCATAAGCAAAAAAATCAGTAAATAGGCTAATGATGATAAATATTTATGAAATATGGTATAGCTGAAAGATACCACACATACATTACCCAGAAAGGCTAAATCTGAAATGAAATAGTTTGTCTGTAATAATCATCTATAAATCTAATCAAATCTACACATCACTCTTAGGTTGCATTTCTAATTTCACGATGACTATAACTTTTAAAATAAAATGTTGTTAATTAAAAAATTTATTTCTCAATAATATATTTTTAAAAATAACTAGAAAAAGTAATAAAATATGATTTTAATTAAATTTCCAAAGAATGCTTAAAAAATTAAAAAAGGCATATTTTATTACAAATAACATTTTATTAATACTATAAACACTCACTAATGTTTAAGATATAATTCAGAAAATATGCTGTAACACCTGAAGATAAGAAATAGTAAACTGCCATATACGATGACCAAATTTAATTGCTTTACCATGCTCTGCATTGTCTAGTTACTTCAAATACTTTTGGCAGAAAACAACATACACCTGGGTCTCGTTTTACGCGATAGATAGGTTCCTCAGAAAACCCACGCAAACGAAATTGCGCAAAAATAGATGTAACTTACATTGAAAAGGGGGGATGCGGTCTGTGATTTTTCAAAATTTGCATAAAAGCAAAGCACCAACATAAAATTACTTTAAAATTTGTGCAAAAAAAAAATAAGGAAATAAAATATGACTAATAAAAAATTTCAAATTTGAAAAAAATTGATACAAGACAAACTTTTTTTAACTATAATATTTAATTTTATTCAAAATAATATATTTTTATGCATAATTTGCAGTACAGCAATTTACATTTTTTTTATACACATTTCAATTATTATGATTTTCTGGTGACAATGTAATTAGTAATTAATCTTTGAGACGATGATTTTATTAATTGTTTACACAGCTCACGATATCCAGACATACAACCATTTAGCTCTCGTTGGAATTTAAGAGCACATTAATGATTAGTGTCATTAATAAGAAAATAATAATTGATTACATTCTTTTTTAAAAAGCAAAAACAGAATGTGATTTAAAATGCAAAATTAACACGCACAATGTTTGAACAAATTTACATTATAATTTTGTAAAATTTAATATGTGCATACATAAAATGTGAAAATCATGATTTTAATTTCATTATTGCATAAAATCTTACTATTATAAAGCACTGAAAATATTAAAATTACTAAGATGAAAGTCAAATTCCAATAATGTGCTATTACTTTCAATATAATGTAAGTGCGTAAAATTTATTATTTAAAGTAATAGCGCATTATCGGAAATCGATTTCCGGTGAAACACGAATTACATAACTTCAAAATTCTGTTAAATAAGTCCACGTAAAAAGAGACCCAGGTGTATATGAAAATAGAAATAGTAATTTTTAATATTTTTTGCTAAAAAATGAATTTTTTAAACAAGTTCGCTGAATTAAATTTAGTAGTGAAATTATCAGACTGAAGAACTAGTTATTGCACTGATTTCTATAAGGAAGTATAAAAACTTCTGATTTTTGATTAAATAAAAACAGTTAATAAGCAATAGTTTCACCCTGATATTTGAATATAACTTGATTTCCTTTGCAACTAAGCATAAATTATTTTTAATTTTGTACAGAAAATATTTTTGGTTAATAAATTATATTATGAAATGGAAAACTATTTATTGATCAAATAATAATAACAATAATATTATTTCAAATTTTTTCACTGAATTGTAAAACCTATTAACAGATTTAAATGTTGTCAAATAATTGATAATTTTAAAGAATTCAGAAGTAATTAATGATTCTAGTTTAAAATATAATAATTTATTTCCATTTGTTATCCTATCCTATACGGCATTGATTTATATGTATATAAATTTATTTAAGACATATTACGGTATTTTATTTATTAAAAATAAAATATATGTGTGATTCAAACTCAGACATTCACATGACCCACAACTCTCACTGCCATCGTATATTGCTGACTCACATGATCACACACATGTTGAAAAAATAAATAATCACCAATATGCATATTTCATGCTAAACCAGCACTCATCAGTGGGGCCAGATTACCATCTACACACATATATACAACCATTACTCAGCTTTATATTAAGATAGTCAATCTTCATACTTTAATGGACAGGCTTCAAACTACACCTTGGCACTAACATGGGCTTTGAACATTCCATCAACAGATTTTCAATGAAATGAAAGGCTGAAGAGTTATGGGTTGGAGTAGTTTGAAGCCTGACCATTCAAGTATGAAGATTGGCTATCTTAATAAAAAGCTGAGTACTGATTGTATATATGTGTGGAGATGGTAATCTGGACCAACTGATGAGTGCTGGTTTAGCACAAAATATATCTATTGGTGATTATTTATCTTTTCACCATGTGTGTGATTAGGTGAGTCAGCAATATAAAATGGCAATGAGAGTTGTGGATCGTGATGAAAGTCTGAGTTCAAATCCTGCATATATTACATATATAAATGCAGGTGATAAGCCTGTGCTATGTATTAAAATAAAATAGTAAACAAAAACTTATTTAAGAATTTTTAAACATTTATTTTACTGAAACAAAAAATAAATAAACATTATTGAGATTATTATATTTGTTTAAATATGAAATAAAAATTTATTGAATATTTAGTTCCCCTGTTTTTACAGTAAAAATATGTTATAGCATATCATACATACAGATGTAAGTCAGGATAAAGATTTATAATTATACTATTAGCTTTTGATATGGGTTAAGTATGAAGAATTTAATGGTTTAGAATAAAGATTTTGTCAGGTCTAATCTTTAGCACTTACTTAGTGGTATTGCATCAAATCTTTAATTATATTTTGTAAAAATATGATTTATATAGACAAGAAAAAAAATTAGACAAAATTACACTCTGTTTTTTAAAAATTAAATAAGTGAAATAATGTCTTGTATAACCTAAAAAAACTAGAAAATATTGAGATGTGACTATTACTTCAAGTCTGATAAAAAATATTTAGTGAAATAATTTTTTTAGAAATTAAAAGACAAAATAATATGCTTTTCCAATGTTCATCACAAAAGAACTGTAATACCAATAGAATTTATTTGTTAAGAGTATTAATAATTGTAAACTTATATGCCCAAATTTTTTCATTATTTAAATATTATTTTACAGAATCACATTTCTTAATTTAATAATGATGAGAATTTATATGTTTTGCTTATTTGAGCTTAGATAAAATTAATTCTCACATATAATAGTTTTTAATTTAAAATGAAATTGATTTTTAACTTTTATATCAATGATTCAAACATTGAAGTAATTCAGTGTAGATAATAGGTACGTTATATAATCTGAAAAAAGTATTGGATCAGCAAGGTGGTAGCGTCACATTCAACATATATTTATATTCAATAATTTTTGTATGAGGTGTTGCACGCACACACACATACATATATAATAATTTACTAATGTATATGTTTTTTTCTTACGATATCTGTATGTGTTCATTTTAATTCGTTAACAAACATGAATAACTTGTCTTCAGCCTCATTTGAATGATACAAGGACTTTGTAACTAAAAATACTTTTTCATCAAGTCTTTGTAAATCAACAGTTTAATTAAAACTGTTCTAATTAAAAGACAAATTTTATGTCCTGAAGAATTATTTGCCAATATTCTAACATTATCATTGAAAAATATTTTCTAAGGCTGCTTTATCATTGATGAATAAATATTAATAGATTAAAAACTGTAATAAGGAATGATTTTAATTATATTCAAAGTGCCTAAGAATTTGCTTGTGAACTTGAAAATTGTAATAAAAAGCATAGATTATCAAAAAGACAAAGATTTTTTTTTTTTCATAAAGTAAACTTTCCATAAATTAATCAACTTTTACAATAAAAGCCTAATTAAAAAAAATAAAGAGTTTTGACACAAAACTTATATAATAAAAAAAAGATGAAAATTTTTTTTAGACTGGGGCAAAATTATATTAAATATTTAATTTCACGGCAGCTAATTTTCAAATTAAACATCTACTAAAATGAATAATAGTGTAAGAATTTTTTTCATTCATTAAAAACTTCGTCAACAAAGTTAAGCTTTCAAAATTTAAATTATATGCATCAAAAACTTTCAAATTAATGGCATAAAAGACTTTCGCTATAGAGTATTTTATTAT
>JAQFVV010015068.1:0-21014 GCA_028023455.1 Epiperipatus broadwayi | reverse complement strand
ATGATCACATCTCCAATACTAGCACATAATTGTTTATAAACAAAGCAAAGCAAAACTCCATATAGTAGTGCCACCTGTGCTAAACAGAGTAATCAATGGATGCCAGAAGGCTTGTGCACAAAATCCCTATCTAATGCCTACTCATCCAATATTCCCAGACTAGTTTCTGGCTTGTGGTTTTCGTCAGTGAGGAGCTTTGGATCTGAGAGCACTGCATCTAGATTTTAGGATCTAATGCAACCTTCTAGCAACCACATTTTATCTCTACTTAACTACAAAACTATGAGCATGAAATTGAAAACACAAAAAATATCTTCAATCTAAGCTCAATAACTTATGTAGTCATATGGGTCTGAACTCACTTCAGCACCCATACATTTTGGTGTCTTTGGCTCTTTTAACAACCATAGCCATCACTACCCTATTAGGCAGGATTGGTGTCAAACCAGCAAGCATCACATGATCACATCTCCAATACTAGCACATAGTTGTTTATAAACAAAGCAAAGCAAAACTCCATATAGTAGTGCCACCTGTGCTAAACAGAGTAATCAATGCATCCATTGATTACTCTGTTTAGCACAGGTGGCACTACTATATGGAGTTTTGCTTTGCTTTGTTTAATAACAAATATATCACCTTCCATCACAATCAAATTACAATCAGAAGTGGAAGAAGTATTATTCAGACATCTTTATGAATATGTTAAAATATTGTTTTCTATTCTCCACTTTTAAGCTTGGGATTAATGATAATTCTGATTCATTATTATAAACAACCCATAACAATATAAATATTTAACTTTGAGTTTTTTTGTCTTCACATATATTTTAATATTCAAAATCAATTTGTTATGAAAAAAGAAATAAAATGAGAAAATTAGATTAAATATTTTTATAAATAAATAATGAAAAAAAAAAAAACGCATTCTTTTATGGGTTTTTCCACAATTGAATGTTTCTTAAAACAGGCAAAACACACTATATATATTGCCACACACAGCAAGCTAGAGTAATCAATGGATGCCAGAAGGCTTGTGCATAAAATCCCTATTTAGTGCCTACTCATCCAATATCCCCAGACTAGTTTCTGTCTTATGACCTTCGTCAGTGAGGAGCCTCGGATCTGAGAGCACTGCATCTAGATCTTAGGATCTAATGCAACCCTCCAGCAAACATCTTTTATCTCCATTTAACTACAAAAACTAGGAGTCTTAAACTGAAAATACCTTAATGTCTTCAATCCAAGCCCATTAGCCAGAAACTAGTCTAGGGAATATTGGATGAGTAGGCACTAGATGGGGATTTTATGCACAAGGATGAGTAGGCACTAGATGGGGATTTTATGCACAAGCCTTCTGGCATCCATTGATTACTCTAGCTTTGCTCTGTGTGGCAATATATATAGTGAGTTTTGCCTGTTTTAACAATAGTTATACACAAGCGTAAGAGGAGGTGGTCATGTGATGTTTATTGAATGTTTCTTATTGGTATAATTTATTGTATATGCATATATATAATTAAAACTTCTTAGATACCTTGCATGATATTTTCATTCCAAGGTTTGGCAGCTTCTTTCAAGTTTCACAGGTTGTTATTTCAGACATGGTCAATAGTCAGTTTTCTTCGGTTTATTTGAATGATAATGAATGTATGCGTTCATTAACAGTTTTTTGGCCTTTAACTGATTTGGACAACATTTAGTAGCTAGCAAATAGTTTCAGAATTAAGCCAACATGTTTTTCAATGATGGCAGGCAACAGGTTACACTTTACTTTGTCATGTGATTGGAACAGGCAACTCCTTAATTTTAGGATGATCAATGAAGGCAGATATACTTTTAAGATGGCCTTAGCTACTAGATATATGGATCAAGCTAGAGCCACAAACTTCATTGAGGATATACTTAAAAGTATTGTGCATATAAATAACTAGTTAGATTGGTTTAACTTTTAGTCAAATTCACTGTGTAAAAACAGATGAAAGCAGATATGGAATAGTTCCTTTTTGGATGATTTCTTCAAAGTATTTTGAGGCTGATTTTTTAAAGGTTTTTTTTTTAATTTCACCATGCCTAACATGTTTTTAAATTGATTATCTGCACAGAATGTTTTTCGAAGCATATTAAAATTTTTAACCTATTATTCAGCTTTGTTTATTTTTAATCAGTTTTAATTATTTCTGGTTTTTGTGTTCTCATAATATGGCAAATGTAATTTCTATCCATATTTTCTTAGATACTAGTGGGAGCTCATCAACAAATGTAGAACAATTAATGAAATCATCTGTTTCAATATTCGCTGATTGGTGAGGACATGGGAAAATGCAAACAATGATTGTCAAATCTATGGATGTAGTGGTAGAATTGATGGTTTTAATAAACTCATTAGTGAATTAATTTCCTGATTCAAATCTCTACAAATTCCTTATGATATTTGTTAATAGTGCAACAGTGTAAAAAAAAAAATCCCTATGCTAAATAAATAAATGGAATACAAAGTATCTTCTATTAGAATGTTATAGATTAGCAAACACATTCAGCTGCAATTTCTCGAAATAAAAAGCTTTTCAGTAGCATATTCTCTTTTTAAAACAGGCAAAACTCTCCATACAGTAGTGCCACTCAGTGCAAGCCAGAGTAATCAATGGATGTCAGAAGGCTTGTGCATAAAATCTCCATCTAGTGCCTACTCATCCAATATCCCCAGACTAGTTTCTAGCTTGTGGTCTTCTGGTATCCATTGATTACTCTGTTATGCACTGAGTGGCGCTACAGTATGGAAAGTTTTGCCTGTTTTAATAACAGGTATGAGCAAGCATAAGAAATGGTGATCATGTGATGTTTAGAGGTTTAAATTCTTTTTTTCTCACATGCTCCCTAGTATAAGCTTCAGTCATAAATTTATCCAGTCCTGTCCTATCCATTATCTCCCCGATCAGTGTCTAGCTTATGGTTTTCATGATAAAGAAACTTTGGGATCTGGGAGCAGTGAACTTTTATCTTTTGGTTCTAATGCACCATTTCTCTAGCAGCCACCTTTAACTTCTTTTGTTTTATTATCAAACTACCAGACTAAATTGGAAATATTATTAATGGTTTCATTCTAAGAATAATTTGCTAGTTTAGTCATATGCAAGTAATAAAAAGAAATTTGCTACAGATCAGCATTACGTAAGCTGGGGTCAAGGGTTATCTTATTAATATTTGTAACAAAAAGCTTTCCAATAATGGAAAGGCAGATTGAAATGTTATTGGTAAGATGTATTAAAAGTGAAACGAATAAGTTATTTGAATTCTTTTTTACGAAAATAGCTTTTAGCATAGTTTAATTACCCCATGATGAAGCAAATTTATTTAAATATCTTATATATTTTGCAGTTAGTTCGTATTCAAGCATCATCAGGCACCAAAAGAATTGAAACTAAGCCAACAGAAACTATCAAAACATTTTTTAAAAAAGTAAGTATCTATTATATCATAGAGACTAAGATCACCTGCATTTATTTTAAAGTACTATTAATTTATATATATCATAGTTATATTTATTTTCACTCACAGTTTTACATAAGTTTTTGAAATTGACACAGAACACTACAATCTATACTTCAAAAACAGTTTCTGACATTTCTTCACACACACACATATACTCACACACATATTAATTCTGATATTCTCATGGATAAATGATGAATTCATAGTATTATTTCTGGGAGCTTCTGTGCAGTAAAAATTTTATAGTTAAATAGTTGATGTTTCAGTACAAATAACAAGTATTTTTCTCAGAGCTTCTTTTTTAAATCATAAGAATGTGTGTGATGAGATTTAAAATGATTTTTTTCCTTTATTATTTTCTGATCATACTCAAATTCGGTTGGTTGAGGAGTTTTAGAACATGTTTTATTCTTCAATAGCTTTCTCCATATATTGTTAATTTTTTCAATTCATACTTCTTATTTATGTTCTTGGGTCTTTTAAAAACTCTATAGCATCCTTAGCAGTCTCTGGTCATGTTCAATTTTTGCCAGAATATGTGTTTTATTAAAATTGATGTCATGGTTAGTTAATTTTATGCATGAATAAATGGTTGATGAAATGGATTTTTCTTTAACTGCCGAAATGTGTTATTCCTTTCTTACATTTATTCTATGATTGGTAGGCCCAAGAGCATAAATGAGAAATGTGAATTGAAGAAAATTAACAATATTTGGAAAAAGCTATTAGAATTTGAATATGAGAAGAAAATAACAAAGGAAAAAAATAATTTTAAATCTCACCACACACATTCTTATGATTTGAGAAAGAAGCTTTTAGGAAAGTACATGTTATTGTAATGAAATGTCAGCTATTTTTTTAGAATATTTTTACTGTATGAAAGCTCCCGGAAATAATACTATGAATATATATTGTACCCTGACTGGATAATGATCCACTATTACGCATAGATGGTAGGTATAAATAACAACAACTAAACTTCTGGATCAGCTAAACTAAATTTCTTTCTTATACATAAAATTTCTACACTACAAATATTACTCATTTCATGTCTTATATATTATATCAATCTTAATAAATTATTTAATAATAAAATAACTATTGTACCGGTCAAAATAGTATGCTCACTTAACAAGATTCGAATCCTAAGCAGAAGTACCTCGAATCTGATCATGCTTGAAATACACAGGTCTGGAGCAATCCTGAATTCTAACCTATTTGCCTATTCTTCGAATCTCTGACCCAATGAACAACAATCCTGATGACACAGTAAAATTATTTTAAATCCGTGCCCAGAAGCAAAACGGTAGAGCATAAGATCAGACTGATGGTGATGATCGAGGTTGGAGTAGCCCAGGAATTACATTTATTATAGTTATTTATTCACTAATGCTAAGCTATTAGCTAAAGAAAATAGTTCTAAATATTAACTAGAAAATAATAATTTAAAAAACGACAAACCAGGATTTACATGAAATAGATATATTTAATAAATATTAAACAAACGTATATATATATTACAAAAGATTAAGGAAATGTATGTATATTTTACCAAATAGTTTCACGCTTGGGACAATATTGTTTATTTACAAGACTTGGGAATTTGTTGTATAAAATCCCCTCTATCACTCATTTAATAAATATAATTTTACAGATACAATTTTATAGTGTTTTATAACTTGTGCGGAGTTAATAAGGTAATACAAGAATTTTGCTACGGAACGTTGTGGATGCCGAAAATAACAGTTTTAACAGTAAATGATTTATTTGATAACGGGCAAAATATATGATTTCAATCATGTATTTCTTAGGACAACCATTATTTATACTTTTATTCGCATTGTTTGGCAAAGACGTCTTTTAGAAATAAGAAACAAACAATGTGCTTCATTTACGAGAGTAAGTTATGCAATCATTAATATAAATTAGATTTATGTCTATGGGAATCGATAACGGTTTTTAAAAGAAAGCAGCTTAACTCAAGGAACTAAATGTATTTTTACGAAATGAATCATTATCTTTAACACATCATTGCGACTTATTAAGATTAGGCGGACAGCGATCAAATTAAAGACAAAAGCAACGGTACTAGCATACATTAAAGAAATCTGGCCTTCATGGCATTGTGGATATTTTATCATTTTAAAAGAACATTTGAAACGAACTTAGATTGGATATGCCCGCGCATTCTGGCGGAGCGATATCAAAGGAGAGGCTGAGTTTGAAACCCCAGATCTGGATATGCTGTCATTCGCAGCACATAAACCTCATAAACTTTACATTCCACAGGGAGTATTGTCCCTGATTACGAACGATTTTGAAAAGAAGGACGGGAGCTTCAGGCTCGTCCCTAATGACTAAACAATCGAGAAATGGAGAATATAAAATATCAGAATAAAGGAAAATATATGCCAGCAACGTTATTGGACATGAATATAATTTTATAACATAATTTTCATATAATATTATTTTAAAACATGGAAATTGTCTAACCTCTTGCGCAATAATCTGTTTTCAATCCTGAGTCATTTAACAAATGGTAATGAATAATAATAACTCTTTTCTATATCATTAAACTAATAAAACTTACATTTAAGTTCGATTCCCATATACGTATTAATTAAAGAATTAGCCCTCCGGGCAATGGTAAAAAAAGGTAGAATTTTATATTAAGTGTCGCGATCTTTTATAATGGCAACTAAACAACAAAGTAAAATAAGCATCCACAATAAAATACTTTTAGATATACAACCAACCTAGCGAATGATTTCTATTTTAAATAAACAAATGAATATAATTTTACTAATGAATTTAATTAAAGTCGCGAGATTAATTAATACCGACATATTAGAGAAAATAATATATATATTAAACAAAATAAGTTATATACATTTGAGCCACATAAAGTTATATAAACATAAATTAAGCATGAAAGCAACATATATTTAGAATTACATAAGTATTAATAAAGGATTATAGAGAGAGAGTTTACGAGCAAAACTAGCAAAACATCATAGATGGATCTATGAATTAATTTAGCTACAAATTGTAAATCACCTGTGAATGTTTGTATTAAGGCAGCTCTAAATTACATGATTTTACCTAAGATATCAGCATAGCTGTAGACAGGTAGGTTGATAATCCTACGTCATCTCATATTGCTGGTCAGATGGAATTTTGACAGCTGGTAGACGGTCCTCCGAGAGGAAAAAGAAAGGCGGACGGCTCCACTACTCACGCTCCATTGCACTAAACTTCTCTTGACTTCTTAAATGATGGTCTGGCAACACTTTTTGAATCGGGAACGTAAAAGTAACCAACTGATAAGTAACTAACTGATTTATCAAGTAACTAACTTATCAAGTGAAAATCACCGACTGACCTTAAAAGGTCTTATGGGCTCTTTTTACACACTATCTCTATAATCCCCTTACAAACAACATTTAATTAACAACATGTTTTTATACAGATAAGGCTCGAAATACCATTTTTAGCTATTTTAAATCATTTGACAACAACTGATAAACGATTTGTTTTCGATCTTAATTGCGATTGACAATTTTAATTAAAGGCAACAAGCTGAATTCAAACAAAGATTATTTTAGCATTTCGAGCCTCCCCCATTCTTCTTTGTTGTCACATTAAATAGTTTAAATCAAAATACATATAGATATAACAAAAAAAATTACAATTATATAAAGAAAATGTTTAGTTGTCAGCAATAAACATTAATACCATTATTGCTTCATTCATATATATATGCATCACACACACTACTGTTTTACTTTATTAAATAGTTTTAATTTTATTAATTTCTCTAATCATTAGGCATACAGTGTGTGGGTGAATAGCATATATTTATAGCAAGGTCTGAATTGCGGACCCCTAGGAGGTTAGTATAGATGGTGAAACATGAAGCATCGATGATGATTAGACATCGATTGCTTCACTATAATCATGAGACTTGCTATTTAATCATCCAGTAAGATACCTCTTTTTTAACATTAAGTATTGAAACAGTAAGATATGCCATGCAATCTTAGTTTCACTTTACCTTCCTCTTATCTACCGTCATACCCTATTTCAAACCCTAATTTTATTGTAGTGTGTGCATACTGCGTAAATTTACCGAAATCCTGCTTAAATTTATATTTCTATGGGGTACCCATGGGTTTGATAACAATTAAATTTTCTTAACGGTTTTATTTTCAAACCGTCGTGTATATTTACGCATATACTCGTACAACAAAAGTAGATCACATATTCTTATTTACCCACATACTGCGATAATAGATTTAAAATTTTAAGTAAAATAGTATTTTTAAACTTTAAGTAAAATAATATTTTAGTTATAAAGTTGTTGTTTGGATCTATTTACTTAAGGGATATTATCTTCGTTTTGTTTTACATTTTCATTTAATAAAAGATTTGTTACCATTTAATAAAATAATATCACTTGTAAATAGACATTAAGATTTTGAAAATAAGTTTTAAGTAAGTTTTATATTTTATATTTTAGAATTAAGCCATTTTTTTTTTTAAAAAAAAATCAATGAGGATGGGGAAAGAGAACAATAGTGGCTAATTTTAAACTGTTTACGCCCGTTTCACTAGTGGATTTTTTTTTTTGATTAATTATAAGGTAACAGTTTAGCTAGCAAATTTTAATTAAATAAATTGGATCAGAATATCTGGGAATGTGTGTATAATAAATTTTAATTAAAAGTGCATTCTTCGATATCTGATCTAATTATTGATTGTCTAATGCGGAGTATAAATAAGGCTGATTTTGTAATAAGAATATGTAAGTTGTAGTTATCTAAGAGACAAGTTTTAGACATATTAATATAAATTTTAGTTGTCTAAAATCTGAGTTATAAGTTTGAAATAAGTTTATAAGTTTGGAATAACAAGTTTAAAGAAAGAAAAAGAAATTGGTCAAAGAAATCACCTTATTTGATTCTCTATGAGAAGCGAACTGTATCCAGCAATTCCCGTGGTAGTCAACTTTAGAATGACGGGGTAAAAGGCAGTGGACTGTCTTCCCTCGGGATAGCTTTCTTGCTGCCGTCATTCTCCGTCCGAAGTCCTGTGATTGTGCTTAAAATGCAGACTAAATCATCAGAAGTAATGCTGCTTATAAAATCTGTGATTGTAGAGAAGAAACCAAAAGTTTGCTCAAGAACTCCATTTAAATTTTGGGAAACACTCATGGACTGCCCTTGCAAAGTGAGGTAATTACAAATGTAACCCGAGATCTCGTAAACCTTAAGCTATAGCTATCTTTAATAATGTACTCCATATTATGTATTTATTATATGTATTCATTTAATCCTACTTAAAGATGCATATTACACTTCTACCTGGGTTATCTTTTTTTTTATATATATGTGTAATGCTTTATTTTAAATGCCCTATTATAATGTGATTTTTTAAAATTTCTTCTTTCAAGTCTGTGCAAGTTGCGTAGGGAAATTTTATAAATGCTTGGTTGCCATATTAATTACTAAATTGCAAGCACGTATTCCCCCTCCCTTTTATTAACTGTTTTAAGATAATTATTTCATGTATCACATAAATGATTTTCAAACAGTTTTTTTTATATATTTAAATTTTCATTGAGAGAGGCTATCCATAAAATAAATTTAAGAGCGAGCTATTCTGCCTTTTTGTGAACCGCCTTTTTTAATATATATTTTAAAATTGTGTGTTGATGGTAAACATGTTCGAATATTAAAGTTTGCTTTACTTTTCTCAAAGTCACCTATGGCTGAGTCCATGTCCCTGTTTTATTCTGCGATTCCCATTAGAGCGTGACATAAATGCCTCACTGGGGAATGTATTCGCGTTCGTCTCCAAACAGTCACGAAGCTCCTGGGTGTGGGCCAGGCTTGGGTTGTGTAAGGACTAGAGATATCCCAGATAAATGGCAAAATGCGTATCCAAACCCAAATTTAGTTTTATTTACTTGTTTTTCTGGTAAAGCCACGGTTCCAACCGACCGTACTCCATCCTTAGCACTTTATCTCGCTAGCACCACCGCAGATTCCAATAAGAACTTATTAAATTTGATTAAATGAATCCCAGTAATATACAGTATAGCTTTATCTTAGAATTAGAATCAACATTCATGTGAGCTTCACTCTTATTAAGATTCCATGTTCACATTTAATTAGTTGTTTAAATTGCTGTAATACTTTGCGCAGCTCACACATACTTACCTTGTAATATAATAGACACATTATAATATAAAATATGTGTTTAATAAATAGTAGTAATTAAATAGTTATTTTGTTTATTTATTCGGGGTGCAATCTAAGTTACATACCCATATTAGGCTTATCTTTGGCACATCTATAAGATATTGTTAGACAAACCTAGAGCTATTTTAAATTTTAAAGTCTCTTGTTTCTCCCTGACCACTGGCACCGGCAAGAAATTATACTATTAGTAGCATCAGATGTGTTGTCACGTAGATGGCACTGTGGAACTTAGACTTTGGATTCGAACTTGCAATTTCTAAGAGGCAACCCTTCCTAGTGTTGAGTTCCATGTCTGGGGTTTAAATTCTGCAGTGTGTTAGCGAGATGGACGAATTTTGACTGTTACAGTATATGCCAAAAAGTATACTTCAATGACATAGGAATATCATAAAACACTCAGTAAAATATCAATGTTATTCCCATGACTCACAATTAAAATAAGATGAAGAAAAAAATTTACATTACTTAATATTTTGGATGCAATATCAAATATCTTTAACAATCATAATTTTTTCTTATTTATTATTTTATTTAGATTATGAGCAATAATACCAAATATCTTTAATTCTTACAATATATGTGTGGTTAGAATGATGAATAATGACTTAGAAAACAAGAAAAGAGACTTTCAATGCAGTTAATTTAAAAACAAATATTAATAACATTTATTACAGAAGTAATACAAAATTTTAAAAATAATTTATTCATCTTTTATTTAATAAAAAAAAAATATATATTTAAAAATATTATACAAAACTTTAAAAAACTAATATTAAAAAATATACTTAGAATAAAATAAATAATTTACACTTCACTTTAAAATTATTTACAACTAGGATATATATTCCATACTTGACTCTGTGAATATTAAGATACATTTTAATATTTCCATTTTAAAATATATCAATAAAATAGATCATTTATCACATTCTAAATATTTCACAAACCTTTTCTTTTATATCATCATTACATTACCTTTAACCTTCTTAAAATATTATGAGCTAATTATAACTCTATAACTTACTATTCTCTTTCTATTTTCATAATTTGTTATAAAATAAACATTTAATTATTTAAATATTCATTAAGATGTGGCACATTATTTTGTTGAATAATGATCAGGTTTTCTTTTCAATCTCATAACTCTTCTACTTCAGAGATTTTGATCACATTGATAAAATCTTTATTTTTACATTCTTTAGCATCCTATTTGTTTTATGTTTCATCCTTGTTGCATTAAATGGATTTATTTTACCATCATTTGAAAGTTTAGCTATTACTATTGCTTCAATCTACAATTCCTTAAAACAATGTATATACCAGTGCATTTTTGTGATTATAAGTGTCGGAGGTATACCTTATAAAAATTCTAATAAATAATGATACTATGGATTATGTAACTTAAGGCCTCATTTTGTTGTGTCTACCTTAATTTCTATCTTCGCTTCTATTTTAAGCTCTTACAGATTTTTAGAAAAAATGCCACCATATATTACAAATATTCTAACTTATTTTTTATTCTGTCATACTTAACTTTAAACAACACATTTCTAATACTATAGGATTTCTAATAACTCTACTTTTCTGTACAACTACTTGATATCTAACACTCTGTATAAAATACTTAACATTGCATAAAATATTAATCATTTTTCAAATATAACATCTAAACTTATCGTTACCTTCTTCATACTTTTGAACATACCAAGAAGATTAAAAAACAAATAGTTTATGATATAATTTATCAAATCTAATATATCAGTGATCTTTAACTTATACAGAGATCAATCGCACACACACTTACATACTCATATTAATATTATAATAGATATATTCAATTCATTATCATCTACTTTCATGTAAATACACGCATTATAAATATTATACATATTTATTTTACCTGATTCCTTACTTAAAAAATTCAATACCAATATCTTATACTTATGATCATCATTGTTGATATTTTGTAGATATAATTTCTTTTACGTTATAGAATCATAATCAAAAACAAAGATAAATTTTGACTTTTTTTTTTTTAATACAAAAAATTCTAAAATCTTAAATCTAAAAAATAACAACATATGAACAAATAATTATTAGTACTTAATATTATCTTAAAAATTATAGTTCATATGCTGTACCGGTCGAAAATGTATGTCCATCCAACAAGATTTAGAATCTGAGAAAAAGTACCCTGAATCCAATCATGCCTGAGATACACAGGTCAGGAGCAATCATGAATTTTAACCTGTTTGCCCATTCCCCAAATCTATAACACTACGGACAACACCCTATAGTGATACTACATAAATTAATTATTTCCGGGCCCGGTGCTAGATCGTTTTGCATGAGAACTCAGCTGATGATGATGATGAGAGATTCAGTGAACCCAAGATATTAAATTAAAAATATACATAAATATAAATATTATTAAGGAGATTCTAACAACTGGATTAAAGTTTAAAAATATAAATATTTATTTTGACAAAAATTCAAGTTTTTATATATGTATAATCAACGTCACACAGTTTAAACTATTATTTTGGTTATACAAATCTTTGACAATCTTTATACAATTATTTTATTTTAATAGATATCAATTTAGTGTGGCGGTTACAGTACTGAACATATATTTAAAAATAGGATTTTAATTCATGTTACAAAACGGATCTGGGTATTTTGGTGGACGTTTATACATTAAGAATAATACATATTAAGATACGATAGAGTTTCACTGATTATACGATTTTAGTAGGATGCCCTTGGCATTTCATACATAAGTTTGTTTTTATTTATAGACTTTATTTGTAACAATAAAATAAGGATACATTTTGATCAGTAAGTAGACCAAAAAACATTATTTATTACACATTTTCGACATTAGCAATCGAGTATTGCGAAACTATCAATACGGGAAATGACTTATTCAATAAAGGGGACGGCAGCTTCATGAGAAGTTGGATCTAAAATTCCAACGGAAAATATTTAAAAAAAAAAAAACGTTTCATTATTACACATCATTATGGTTTATTTTGTTAAACAGGCTAAAAACGAACTGTAAGAGATTGCGGTGCTAGCATAATAACCGAATATTTGCGGATCCATTTTTCTTTGAGTGCTTTATCATATTACAGAAGAAAACAGTCTAACCAACTTGCCACCCCACATTTTGTGGAATCGGTTGACAAAAGGTCCATGGACGGAGATGCAATGGCCCGAACTTTGCCGGAATTATTCCATGCATTGCTCTAGTTACGCGAGTATATATGGATATGGTCCAGGGACATTCATCGACCTGAAACGAAAATGAGAGGACTGGTGTTCCGACGCATGTCTCTAGATAAAGCTTAATAATATGAAGAGTGGCCTATGCTAACAACACCTTTATAAGAATATGAAATCATTCAGTTTAAATATTAACATAAAGCCTTAAATGGTTTAACAAATACATAATGATATGTTAAAATAATGACCCATGTAAGATAAAGTCATTTATCAGAAGTTACAACTATAATTAATGAACCGTGCATTGCTCCCCCTTTTTGAATCACTATTTTGTTTAACATATATTAAAAAAAAACTAAAATTAGTGCACTTAAACGTGCGAATAACAAAATAGATTTAAGTCGCTAGCCTTTTGGCGATGATGATTAATAAAGAAATTAACAAAATTAACGACACCAATATCCACCCCAGATTGAAAGTATTTATACATTTTGTATACATTTATGATCAAATATTTTTTTAAAAGTAGGTATTCATTTAAAATACAAACTCAATCTTACGAACTATTTAGAAATAAATAAATAAGAACTCATTAATTCCCCCCCCCTTCTTCTAAGTTCGTAAGACCGGGTTTGATTGGCATTTACAAATAAAAGCTTAGTGAAAAATATAAAAATCTCATTAAAAATAAATTATAACCGCACTAAATTATAAGAAAAATAAGCGTGAGTTGGATGAAATAGTTTACAATAAAATTAGTTAGGGTTATAGAGAATCGATACCAAAGTATTAGTTTTAACATACTCGCCGATGAGCGAGTTAAAAGAGATTAAATATACCGAAAAACCTTAATTTAAAGAGATAGGTTTTATGTCAGACAATTGTAATGGCTTTAGACTTGTTACCTCAGGTTTGTGGCAGGCGGCATTCTTTAACATGTCTTGGCCTCAGTGGTTCTTTGACGGCACAGGCACACTTGAGCGATAGGAGCTACATCTCTGCACGGCGAAGAGTGAAGCTGAAGACGGGGGGGGGAGCGGCTGAGGCCCCTCAAAATTTAAACAGACATGGAGTTGACTAGTGACTATTGACCCAACTCACAATAGATTTTTGGCCCTATTTATACAAACTTTGAGCTATTCAAAGAATGTTTTTAATTAAACTTCTTAACTCTTAATTAATCCTTAATTTACAGAAATATTTTAGCTATTTTTAGTGGAGATGGAATCGTTCGATAACTGTCCAAGAATAAATTCCAATCTATTTCCAGGTTAGAAACAGATTTGATAAAACTGTTTATCGCTAACTAAAATCAATTAGCTTTGTTTTAAATTTTACTTTAATTTAAAAATTTCCTTTTAATCATGAAACAAAGTAATGTCACCACCCCTTTAATTATTCTTGTACAGTCGGCAATTGCATCTTCCATCTTGAATTTTTATGTAGTTATATGAAAAAAATATTTATAAAATAAATAACATATAGTTAAGAAAAAAAAATACAAAATTATTTACAAGATTTGTTTGTGCTTTTATCTGTATAAAAGCTCTGTTAATATATGTATAAATCTGAGTCACATCCATAAAAGTTAATATTTAAAATTAAAGAAAATTTTTATTTGAGATTTATATTTATAAATTTTTATAGACGCTTCTCAGAAATATACATATAGTTTATATACATGTGACAAAAAAAACCAGAATGAAATGTGGGTTAAGTGGTAGAATGGTGAAGCTCGATTTTGGACTAAGATCGACTGCTACAATACTAAAGTAATAAAAAAAAAGTTTTCTTCAACTCCTTGAACTAAATCTAATCATATTCCAGGGGAGTATTAGTTACTATGACAACCACTTTATCTACCGTTGCTTGAAACAAGAGATTTCTTCCCTTCTCTCCTCTCCGCGCTTTTCACCAAAAACATGAAAAATCCAAGTAAAAGTTATTTATCAATCATAATAATAAGTTCCTATATCAAAAGTTCATAGTTCCTTATATCATTGATAAAAAATCCTTCACATTTAGTAAATTAATAAAGACATTATATTTTTAAAGTTTCCTTTTTTTTCTGCATACTTCAAAATATTTACTAATAGAATTATAAAGTTCTCAGATTTCACTTCTGAATAATTCTTATTTAACAAGTTAATATATTAACAATGCTTAGACAATATTACAGTTAATAGCAATAGACTTTAAATAAAAATTAATTTGCATTATATTTTTCTTTTAGGCCCTTATCATTCTAATAAAGTCATTAATAAATTCATGTCTGGAAATGTCACTAATTTTTATAAATAGAAGTAATTATCTTTATCATTACTAATGATTAGACGATCTTTTCTATCATTCTGCATTTGAAAATTCATAAAAAAATAAATTCCTTATATTTCCTTTGCATTGTAAAATGGTTTGCTAATATGCAAGGTTTCTTATTAAAGTGTGTTTTTATCAACTTGAATGAAGTTTTGCTTCCTTTCATTTTTCACAAGTTTATAGTCAGCTCCTGTAGTATACCAATGAGGATAGTTTTGTTTTTTATTCCATAATGAAATTAATATATAAACTTCTTAACATACTTCATGCTTTTGTTAAAGTTATAATTATTATTTTTAAGGTTAAAACAATAAAATTTCAATAAATTTACACTTATATTTTTAAAAGCAAAGAATATAGTTTTATTTCTCAAATTATTTTTTTCTTTCTATCACCTACTCATTCTATATTTATAGGAAAAAATTCACAATACCTGATTGGTTAATTAATTTCAGATGTCTGGCAAAAAATGAAATTAATTACTTCTACTTTTAAAATGATTATGAAATTAATATTTTTCCAACTTTAATAATGGCAAATTTAAATTTATCTTTTAATAATAATATACTCTTTGTGTAAACTTAAATTTTGATACATAAAGTTTATAATTTACATTATTATTACAACTTGATTTTATGAATACTTAACACATTTTGTGGGTATAAATTCAACACTTTTAGAAGTACAAGTAATCCGAGTACAAATCTTTTTTTTCTCTCTTGATAATTTGGTGAATGGTGGATTCACTTTATTGAATCATCATTATCTTTAAATAATTTTTTTTCAGAGTTAAATATTTTCATTTTTTTCATATGTCATAGCATCGGCCGGGAAGCGAACCCACACCCATCTGCAACCAACTACTAGCTTTTTGTCACATAAAAGAAGCATTTTACAGCTTTTTTTTTTTTTTAAAGACTTGACAGAATTTTCACCTTCATTTGAGACCACCGAAAATACATTTTTACATTTTTAAGCCTACCAGAAAAATATTGCACCATATTTAAAGTCTGTTAAAGTTTCGAGAACATAATTTAATGAGTTTTTAAAACTTAGTGGGCTAGGTTTTGGAGGGCGGTACCAGACAAAAAAAAAAATTCGCTGCGATTATTCAGGTAATTAATGAACATACAAAATTTTAATTATTTTACAAATTTCTATTTTTTTTTTTTCAAATTACTGGTTATTGAAATTATGGGTTTCCTGTCGTAAATGTGGAAGTCCATCACATACACATAATTATGTTTTTGTTCCAGAAATACAAGATATAACACTATCTACAATAATTTTTTTGTGTATATGAATATAATTTACCTTTTTAATATTGGTTTGAATATATATCATAAAAAGCTTAAGACAGTAAAAAGACCTAGTGCTGTTTATAATTCAGTAGGAGATTATTTTCGTTATGAGCACTGGACTTAAAATTAAAAAATAAATAATATATTTTGATTTGTTGAATTCGTTTGTCTGTATGGTAGAATGATAATAATTTAGGGCTTGAGAATATTTATGGGAGTTTTTTTATTAATGATCATTGTATATAAAATTGGAGTGCAAATATTTGTAAATGGATATTAATTTTGTTATGGTATGCTAATACATTACAAAAAAAATGTGAATTCTCTATTTTTATGTATTTGATTGACCAGTGACAAAGCAAATGGATCATCTTTTTAATAATTATTAGTTGTATCCAGTTCATGTCTTTTATTTTGATTCTATTAGTTTGTAGCCTTTTTTGTAATTAAATATATAGATTTATAATTATAAGATGTCAGTTATTATATGGAATTCAGACGGAGTTTTAATGGATCTTGGCAAGTGTATGAATTGTGATTTTTCCAATAATCTTAAATTGTTTTATTGGCCATTCACAAAATATTCTCCGAATAAATCCTGTGCTTTAAAATAGATTAGTGAATATTCAAGGTTGATTGTAAACCTTTTGGTTTTTTTTTTTATTAATGAAAGAAGGGAATATGTTTAGAAAAAGTGTTTTTTTCATATTTAGTTTTTTATTATTGTAACATTTATTTAATCAATGATGAAATGATACTGTTATTGTTTTATTAATAAAATTAATTAAATTAAGAATGCCTATTTTCTTCTTATATTATTTGTAAATCTGTATCTTATCAATGCACTTAATTAGTTAACATCAATGCTACAAATGTCTGTGCTGTATAATCAAATAGCAAGTGGAAGCAATATCAGAAAGAAAGTGCAAAACATTTCTTAAAATAGATTTTAAATTTAGTTTGCAAGTATGTATGGTCTTTATGCTAGGGAAGTGATTCCCACATTAGATAGTTTTTATTCTACAATCACTTCATCCCACTACATTTGAATGCCCAAAGTATGGCGTGATTCTCAGCAGATGAACCTCATTTGAAATCTTCATAAGATGATTTTCATGCACTATTCTTACTTCCCCACATATAGATAAACATAAAGATATAAATATGTTGCACATTCTTTATAGTATTTCATTGTTAAGTTGCTTATATTTTTTATTCTTATTTTAGTTTCTTGTACTTATTTCCCATTACATTGAGTGCATCAATATATGGAAGATATATTGAGATATCATTCTTCATAGTATTTCTCATGTTTATTTTCTCAACATCCTCTGTCCATTACAATATATGGTAAAATAAATGCACACATTAATTCCAAAATATAACTCAAAAAACAAACTATGATATATAGATAAATTTGATTTCGTGAATAAATTGAGAGAGGCACATCCAGATCAACATACAAGAATGACTGCACTTGATGTAGCTGAGCTTTATAGATCCATAGACAGGCCGAAATTGATCATTGTAGTCAGAGAAGCTCTAATCAATCGTGGAATGGATCTAGAACGTGTTAAGGTTGTTGTGGCTGTACTTGAATGGATGAACCGTAATATTTATGCGGTGTTCAATAATGAATGGTTTCATATGCTTAATGGATGGCCGATGGGTCTCCCAATGAGTGGGATTATCACCAGTCTGGTGATGAATGCCTACGAACGAATTATTTTGCCTAGATACATGAATAATGGATTGGTTATGTACACCAGATATGTAGATGATATTTTTATTGCTGCTCCGGAAGAAACTTTGGATGATATTAAAAATGATCTCACTATGGCATCAGGCCTTACAATAAATGTTAGTCATGCAGAAGCACTAAACAGCATCAAATATTTGGATCTGCAAGTAATGATTGAAGCAGACCATTTTTATTATAAAATGAACATTAAGCCAATTCATATTAGAGGCCATATACATCATTCATCAAATACACCTGAGATTCATAAATTTGCTGGCCTCAAAGCATTTTTATATAGAAACGACTGTCTGTGTAGTTTTGAAAATGACAAGAGAAACAACATTGAAATTTACAGAAATGATCTTATTAAGGCCCAATATAACCCTCGGATTATTGATAGGATAATTGTGAAATTCAAAAGAAGGCATAATCGGATTAGACAGCAAGATAAACCTAGGATTTTATTACCATATATTCGTAATATTTACGATAAAATGCGTGAGATCTTCCATTCAGAATTTTGTGTATGTTTTAGATTGCCCCCTAACTTGAATAGATATTTAAATAATACTAAAGATTTCATTCCTCCGATTCATGCACAACAGGCAATCTACAAAATTGCATGCAGAGAACAATTGTCAGGCTGCATATTATGGAGAAACGAAAGCATCCGTTCAGGTTAGATTGTCCCAGCATATATATTCATATAATATAGCTATGACTGATTCATCCCACCCGTCAATATTTGTACAGCATGCACTTGCTGCGGGTCATGCATGCAAGCCAGATGAACCTAAAATTATGTGTAGGGAACGAAGTGATCTGAGAAGAAAAGTTAAAGAGGCATTTTTTATTATTTCGGACGAGCACGCATTGAATAAGAGAGAATCGTTTTATGCTTTATCAAAGAAGTGGCATGCTGAAGCGCTTTAACCCTCATTTGCATATTAGCCTATATTATTTTATACATTTGCATATTAGTATACTGTTTGAAAATTGTGTTGTCCTTGATAATGAAGGGTAAGTCTTTGAAAACGTTCGGATAATTTATAATTTGTTGATATTTAACTATATATCATAGTTTGTTTTTTGAGTTATATTTTGGAATTAATGTGTGTATTTATTTTAACGTATTTAAATTTTACATTACTATCTTTATCGCACATCTGTGTTCGTTTTACATATATATTACATTGACTTTGTTATGGAGCCATTAATACAGTATAGAATGATTTTGAAATCAACTCTCGATGTTTGCAGATACAAACAGAGGCTGAATTTCTTGGTAAGGTGTAGAAACTTTAAAGTCTTTCCGTGTCAAAATTAATTAGTATTCATCTTAGTATATATGTAAAAATATCCAGTATCGATATCATGTTCAAAGTTTAATTTCAAGTATTGCTTGCTAGCACATATATTAAATGTTCACTCCGTATTCTTAGTAGCCTCAAAGCAGGTGAAGACCTCCAAACTGGGAATTGCATGTCAAGTGGTCCAATGCAGTGTGACAATATGCTTAAATGACAATAATTTCTAGAGTAACCTCAAAGTAGGTGAAGACCTTTTGTGTAACACCAAGCAGCCAGATGCAGTTGGCAAAATGCTTCAATGATTTACACGCTCTTATGCTAGCAAGATTAAAAATGATAACAACAAATAAAAGTTCTTGTAAAATATTAATTTTGACATTTTTTTTGTGTGTGTGAAAGCCTCATGCTTATTTGAAATGAAAAGTTGAACTCCTATGTTTAAAACGCGTTGTCAGTTTTAAAACAATAAATATTCATCAACTAAATTGTTCTATCCTAAATTATGTCAATCATATATGGTTTGGGTGATCAGTGGGTTATTTCACATGTCCTATTAATCTCATATTGCTGACTGGCGCCCATATAAATAAATTTGTCAGCAAATATGATTGTCAGTACAGCAGAGAGTGAGTTGCCTAAATAAATAATAAAAACCAAATGGATCCAACATAGAGAATTACTAGTATACTTGCTAAAATATATCAATATTTGTATGTTACTAATTACTTGTATAGTCTACCAACTAATTAGGTAAACTTATAAATGTATCAAATATAAGTAAAAAGATTTTTTTTTCATTGTTTTTTTTTTTGAAGTGGAAAAAAATGAAGCAGTCGATTCGATCCTAGCTTCATGATCTTTCACATGTAGCCAACTTCAAACCCTTGTACTAACCTTGAATTTCCGATGCAATGGGGCTTTATATGTTCAGTCCACGCTAGTTTCCTTAAAGAAAAACTATTATAAATGTGTGTTAAAATTTGCTCATTTGAGATTTAAACTAATCATTTCTATTAATAAATTCATGTTAGAATTATTCATGAATTTATATATATTATAACTGCGTGGATTGTGCATATATATTTATAAATATTTAAATGTACATATTCGTTCTAAAGTTTCATTGCGTCGGAAATGTTTTATTTTACTTTAAATAGTTTGTTCAAATTTTTAGTGATTAAAAGCTACATTCTTTCGATAAGCTTTCAGATTGTCCCTTTTCAAAAAGAATGGGTAAAGTTTTATTAATTAGAAAAAGATAAGTATTTAAAATGTAAGGACGGTCCTAATTAAAATCATTTTCTGTTTTTAAAAATTCATTTTCTAAGTAGAAAATGTATTCAAGTTAATGAGTTTGAAAGCCTTA
>JAQFVV010015067.1:0-21037 GCA_028023455.1 Epiperipatus broadwayi | reverse complement strand
CAATTATATATATATATATATATATATATATATATATATATATATATATATATATATATATATATATATATATATATATATATTGTAATCTTTCCCCAACACCGATCCCACATCTATAAATAAATACCCAGTACACCAATTCTATTGATGATAGAATAAAGTACTAATCTGACACTACTTTGAATTACTACTGAGACTCTTAGAATACCGTTCTACTATAGTTTAGCTCAGTGGGGCTACAGAGTTCTATAATATGAAAAATGCAATAAAATATGGGAAGAAACATGAAGAATTAAAACATCTACTGGGTTTTGCAATAAATAATTAGTTGAAGATAATAATGTTCCATCCATTTAAATTAACAAGTTATAGTTCAATTTTATCTCCTGTCATCATCTAAAGGTACTAATCAACCTTTACTGGATAATAAGCTTAAATTGAATAAAACAAAGATGTAATACTAATTAACTTTACTCCATAATAAGTTTAAATTAAACAAAGAAAGATTGTAGTACTAATCAACTTTACTGTATAATAATTTAAATTAAATAACTAAATTAATATCTACTTGGAAACAATAAGGGAATATCTCAGGGATTTTATTACATAAGTTATTTACAATTTATACTCATAATAGCTACCAATTACCATCATAAAAGGTAATGACATAAAATTGAGCATTGTTTTAATGAAATAGTAGTTAGACAATGAAAGAAATAAGGTACCTTTTTATTTCAAGTCATCATCTAAATAATAACTAAGTACATAAACTTTTAAGCATCACATGATCACATTTCCTATACTAGCACATTAATTGTTGATAAACTGATCAAAACTCTCCATACAGTATTGCCACCTGTGCAGCTTGTGCATAAAATCCCTATCTAATGCCTACTCATCCAATATCCCCAGACTAGTTTTTGGCTTGTGGCCTTCGTCAGTAAGGAGCTTTGGATCTGAGAGCACTGCATCTAAATCTTAGGATCTAATGCAACCCTCTAGCAAACACCTTTTATCTCTACATAACTACAAAACTATGAGAATGAAAGTGAAAATACAAAAAATATTTTCAATCTCAGCTCAATAGCTTATATAGTCATATGGGTCTGAACTCAGTTCAGCACCCATACATTTTGGTGTCTTTGGCTCTTTTACAACCATAGCCACCACTATCCTATTAGGCAGGATTGGTGTTAAACCATTAAGCATCACATGATCACATTTCCTATACTAGCACATTAATTGTTGATAAACAGAGCAAAACTCTCCATACAATATTGCCACCTGTGCTAAACAGAGTAATCAATGGATGCCAAAATGCTTGTGCATAAAATCCCTATCTAATGCTTTATTTTCAATTTCATTCTCATAGTTTTGTAGTTAAGTAGAGATAAAAGGTGATTGCTAGAGGGTTGCATTACATCCTAAGATCTAGAAGCAGTGCTCTCAGATCCAAAGCTCCTCACTGACGAAGGTCACAATCCAGAAACTAGTCTGGGGATATTGGATGAGTAGGCATTAGATAAATATTTTATGCACATGCCTTCTGGCATCCATTGATTACTCTGTTTAGCACAGGTGGCAATACTGTATGGAGAGTTTTGCTCTGTTTATACATAAACTTTCCCAGAATTTCATCAAATAGTTAAGCAATTCATATAGTGTTTGGATTGAGAAAACAATATCATCAGATCTGAACATGTTCATCATTAAATTGATGAAATAGTGATATCATATCATATGGGAAATGTAAGTATGTGTGGAAACTTAGAATATGAATGCCTGTAAAAGAATAACTCTAAACAAAGTTTTAAATAAATAAAACATTTATTACATTATATAGCCAAATAAACATTTTGTACTTCTACTTTATACATATACATGTTATTGGCTAATTCCAATATCCATGACTAAATAGACTAACAAAAGAGTAATTAGCATTAAAGTAAATTTCTTTGTATTTTAATTTCAAACATATACAAGTTAGTAGCCAATTCTGATATGCTTTATTAACATTTATTAACACTAACACTGGAATAATTAAATATAAAAATAAACTTCTTTGTACTCTTACTTAAAATCTACACATGCTATTAGATAATTCTTATATTCTGTCAACTAAACCAACACTGGGGTAATTAAACATTAAATAATGTAATATGGATCTAAACATATGAGTTAGAGGTCACATTATCCTTCATAAATCAATTAAACAATTCTATTAACTAGCTACACTTTCTTTCTTTTAATTTTGTTTACTCATTCAAAATGAGGATGAATCATTCTGAGGATTTAGTGATTTAAAATTTAAAATAAACTAGTATGATATGACTTGAAATATAACCAAGACTTACAAATCCAGTGATAAATTTCTTCCATACCTTCGAGATCAATAGTATTTTGTGCATGCTAGGGTATTATACCACCTGTTATAATTTAATTAACACAGCTATGGATGATGGCATAGACCAACCAACAATTTTAGCACTAATTCTAATTTAGATGCTCTATAAAAGAAATCAATGCTACCTTTTTTTATTAGCAAACTACATTACACATGGCTATGAATATGTGATGGGAAAACATTCCAAAATAGACACATGAGGGACAAGAAGACTTTCTTAACTTTAATAATCTAAACAACAAAATATAGTGACTCCCTAACCTTACTCAGATGTTTAATATTGGGGTGGATCTAGTCTCATCAATGAAAAACAAGGAAATACACCACTTTACTTCCCATAATAGAATCATCATAATACACAAATGCTCAATCCGGGAAATATGATCCACTCATAATAAGTATTTAAATAAACTAAGAGAGAGTTATCACAATCCCTGACAATATAATATATATCATAAATGACTTACTTCTTCATAGCCACTTAACATGTTTCATTCTAAACATCATTATTAGATAAATTCCTAATTTTTCCACTTCTTTTGGCATATGGCATCATGTGAATCTGAGGAGAAATACAAGTCAAGTGACTTTGAATATAACAAGAATATAAATGAAATGTGCAAAATAGGCATACACACACAAAACAATGTGCAAAATAAGTTCAAATCATATTCAATACATAGACATTATAACAACATTAACCAATAATTCAAAAATAAATTTTTAATTCATGATGAATTGTAAATATTTTAAATCTGAAGTATAATAATTACTATTAAATAAACCTCATTATTTCTAGCAAAGCAAAAACAAAACAACACTTTTGTGCATTTGATATTAACTAATAAACCTAAATAAAATTTTGATTTATGACGAACTATAAATCTTTTAAATTTGAAGCAGAATAATTATTATTAAATAGACCTCATAACCACTGACAATGCAAAGATAAAATAATACCATTTTTGTGTGTTTACCCCTTCTTAAAATTAGCTGCTACCTTCATAATAGCAAACAAATATTTCTACCACTAACATACACATATAGAATACATGTATACAACAAATATTATATGAAAATCATGATCAATTACCAAGTATAATATTTTTCATATTATATATATATATATATATATATATATATATATATATATATATATATATATATATATATATATATATATATATATATATATATATATATATACCGAGATGCACTAGGAGCAAAAGAAAATAATTATAAAAAAATATAAAGACAAATAAATTGGTCTACCTATCTATCATACACTAACAACAAAAGAAATAACTAAATCTTCATCAGTTGGGAAAATAAAAATTCACTTGCAGCCTCTTGGACATGTATGAAAATAATAATAATAATTGTAAAATGAATATATGTTAATAGACACATAGACAATTTCCTGCAGGATGGACAATACACAAATTTTGAATCCAATTGAAGAGCAGTTTCTAAAGTTCTTACCAGGTAGCTAATTGAAATTGCTAACAATATACTATACAAAGTATTCAATATCTATCTCTTTTTTTTGATAATGACAAATTAACATTTACTGCTGCAGATTTTGGTAAAATTTTACAGTTTAATAAATTGGTGATTTTGTAGTCTTATACCTCAGCACTCAATCTTGCAAATTTAAAAATGAACACTGGTTTTCCACTGACTAACATTGACTATAATTTCAATTATCAAGGCACTTGTAATGAATCATCAAAGGCTATCCATTAGGCAAATAGTTGATTAATTCATAATACTCACTTTAAGTTTACACAATTTTTTAAATGACAATATATTTTAATAATAAATTAAATACAAATGGGGAAAACAATAAGAAAGTGTTCACATTTAATATTCATGCTCTTCTACTCACATTTATATTATATGCACATTAAATATAGGTTAGTTATCCATTAGTTATATAAGTCACAAATTCTGTTCCTTAATACTAGAGACACAAATTGTTAGATATATTTCTTGTTCAATAATAATAATAAAGCATGTTATACTAAGTTAGATACACACATCCTTCCATTTGAACTTTACTTTTCATAGCCGGAAGAAATTTTTAATATAGAGTCTATGAAATGTTTTGTTAAAAAGTTCAGCATAATTTTTCCCATAAAATAGTAAAATTCACACACTTCAGTTTTTTCTTTAATATTAGAGATTAAGATTAGGCAAAGTAAATTTTAAATATAAATGCATGGATGCATTTTAAATGATGATTTTAAATCTAAGTTAGTTAATTGAAAATGTAGGGTGATATACCTTGTTTTAAGTTGTTTACATTTCCATGCTTTTCTTTATCCTCCCTAGAAAATTTTCTTAACTAGTTTCATATGAGAAAATTGATACTTAAAAAATATATACTTTTGAATTTTAATTGAATGTTAACAGCTTGATTTTGGAAGAAGAACCACTTTGTGGAGAGAGAGAGAGGATTGTAGTAAAGCACTTTCTTGTATATTTTATTCCCCTTTTATTACTATTTATTGCTTAAGTATCCATTTCTTCCACCAATCAAAGGTTACTCCCCCAAAGGTCAACTTCAAAAATTGTCAATCCCACCTTCTACATTGAGATAATTAGCTGAAAATGTTCAATAACTTTTTCTCTCTTGAAAAAGAAAAAGAAAAAAAATAATTTTGTCTTCTAAATAATGTTAAATTGAATCAATAAAAAAATATTCTGCATTTCTAGAATGAAAAAAAAATAATTATTTAGCAAATAAAACAATTGATAGTGTATTTAGTCTGTTTAATATCCAATGATCCATTTTTCCATCAATTACTCAAAATGTAGTTAAATTGGTTATCAGAGCTATTTATTGTAATTTTAAATATTTTATTGTAAAATATAGTATTCTGTATCATAATTGAATACATGAAAAAAAAAAAAATGAAGTTGTAAGATGGCACAAATATACATGCACAAACAAATATGCTGCACTATAAATATTAAATCAATCTGGCCAAAATATAAGCCTATATGACCATGTGTCAAATATATTGTACTAACTATACTATGGATTAGATTATCAATGAGTGAATGAACACAGAGAATCACCAAACAAACATCAACCACTGTCTTACAGACAAATAAAACAAGTCTGGATCAATTCAACCTATACACTAACAATTTCTGTGACAACCACCACCCCCCTTGCAATCATTAAATATCCATCAAAGAAAAATACTAAATGTCTTAAAACTTCCAAATAATATCTACAAGTACTTTCTAAACAAGGTTTTCGATCATTAATCAAAAACAAAAATTTAATTTCATGTTATTTCATTTTTTTATTTAAATTAAACCAGCTGTTACTGATACAGTGCTATCTACTTATAATTTGTTTCTTGTGCCTATTCAGAACATGATAATATATATAACTTGAAAAAAGTCAATAAAATAATAAAGTATTTCATAGAATATCAAACTATGTTTGAACTTTGAATATATTAAAAAAATTGGTGACATCTACATACAGAATTTGCATATTATATATATATTCTTTTCATTTAAAAAAAAAGTTTGTATAGCCATCCATAATAATGTCAATAGTTTTGCAAAATTAATTATAACTTTAGAGTTTTTGTGAAATGTCTTAATTAAAAGACAAATGGTTATATCTTAGCAATAAATATAGTAGGTAATCGAGACTGTGTATACTTCTTATTTGCACAAATATTACTTCAATAATAAGACATTAATAATGAAAAAATAAGGAATAAAATTTATATTTTTTAAAATCTGAGCTAAGTTTGAAAAAACAAAAAGGAAAAATTTTAGCACTTTAAAAACTTCCAAAGTGTTGATAAAAAATTTACTTACTAAAATACAATAATAACAAATAAAAATCTTCTAATATTATGTTATTTTAAAAGCTTAGGACTTCCTTGAAAAATTCTTTTTAATAAGCCTATAACATAAAAATATTTTTCTTTCTAGTACAACAAAGTTGATACATATATATAAAATACATATTTTGCGGGTTCATCCGTGGAAAACTTTTAATATAAATATACTGACATTTCGACTTGTTCACACAAGTCATCCCCAGAGTTATAAAAGGTAGAAAGACGGTTGTAGAGGCGCTACAATCACTGATTTGAATAAAATGTTAAAATTCCACCAATAGCAAAAATGTTAAATTTAGGAATGTTTTTTAAAAAAATCTTTCCAAATAGGAGGAAGTTTGCAAATATTATCTCACTTATTAATACAATCTGGCCTTTTAAGTATCTCAATGGTTTCTCTAATTTTACACTGGTAGAGATTATCACATCTGGATATGATACTGGTACTAAAAAAATCAATTTTATGACCTAAATCTACAGTATGGAGTGAGAGTGCTGATGATGATGAGTGTTGTTTAACTGCATTAGCATGCTCATCTCTCCTAACACTGATGTGATGATTACTCATACCTATGTAAGAAGCTTTACAATTTTTACATGAGATTTGATAGACACCATGAGATTCAAGAGGGATTGAATCCTTAGGCTTGGTTATTATATTGATGATCTTTTGATGAGCAGAAAATGCTGTAAATATATTATAGTGTTTTAATATACATCTGATACTGTCTGTAGTTCCTTTTACATATGGAACACAAATCCTAATAGCTGATTTATCATCTTTTTGTTTCCTATTTTGTCTATTTTGGGCTTGAAATAAGGCTTTTTTTATAAATTTGTAATTATAACTATTTGCTAATAAAACAGTATTAATATGATTTATTTCTTCTTTCAGATGTGTCTCATCTGAAAGGTTAATTGCTCTATTTAAAAGAGTTTTGGCTACAGAAACTATCTGAGTTGGATAATGATGAGAATGGAAATGTAAATACCTGTCTGTGTGTGTATCCTTTCTGTAAAAAGAAAAAGATAAACTATTTGGTGTTCTGGTGACTAGAACATCAAGAAAAGGGAGTTTTCCATCAGACTCTGTCTCCATTGTAAATTTAATATGAGGATGCATATTTAAATGTAAAAAAAATCATCTATTTTATTTTCTCCATGTTGCCATATGACAAATGTGTCATCTATGTATCTGAGCCAAATGAGAAGTTTTAAAGGTGATGATTTTAAAGCACGAATTTCTATACATTCCATGAATAAATCAGTTATTACTCCTGAGATAGGTGAGCCCATAGGAGTACCAAAAACTTGTCTGTAATGTTGTCCATTGTATACAAAATATGTATTTAAGAGACAATGTCTAATCAAAGCAATAATATGGTTTGGTAAATTGCAACGTTGTGAGATTATATTTAAAGCTTCATCAATTGGAATGTTTGTAAACAAAGACACGACATCAAAACTGACCAGAATGTCATTAGCATTAATTTTTAAACTTTTTAAAACAGAAATAAAATGAAGAGAGTTTTTAATATATGATTTAATAGATGGGATTGTAGGTTTAATGAAATCCGATAAGTATCTAGCTAAAATATGAATTGGAGAACCTATTGCACTTACTATTTGACGAAGGGGGGTATCTAGTTTGTGAATTTTTGTAAGTCTATAAAATTTTGGACAGATACAAGATTTTTCACGAGGGATTATTTTATTTTTTATCTCTGTTTCAATAGGTGACTTATTAATAATAGCTTTTGTTGTTTTTTTCAAATATGTAGTATGATCTCTTTTTGATAGTTTATAAGTTTTATCATTAAGCAGATCTAAAATTTTATTATGGTAAATGTCATGATCCATTACAACTGTGGCATTACCTTTATCAGCTGGAAGTACAACAATTGATTTGTCTGATTTTATATTATTTAATGCTTGTCTTTCTTTCTTTGAAATATTATTTTTAGGAAGCTTAGCTTTTTTTTAAATATTACAAATCTCAGCTCTAGCCAAATCAGCCGATGGAGAATCAATTTTATCGAGAGCTGATTCAATATTACAAACAATTTTCTCAAAAGGTATCCAGGAAGGTGTTAAAGCAAAATTGAGACCTTTTTCTAAAACCGAAATTTCATCTGTAGAGAGGGTTTCTTAGATAAATTATAAACGGTTTTTTGATTTGGATACATAATGTTTGGGGATTGTGTTCTAATTAGCATTTGCAATTTTTTTTTTTTACTTTGCTGTTACAAATTCCAAATCATTAAACGATCTAAAACTTGCAATACGATCAAAACTAGTCCACAGTAAAGGGTGTATTTTATTACTAAGGAATAAACATAAATGTAGCAATACTTCATCAATTATGTCTAAATTTTTCCGAGTTTCTTTAATAAAAAAGTTTAAAATAATAGTGCTTGTTTTCCTTAGAATTTTACTAACATTATAATTGTTCTTATGAAACACAATTTTACAGCAAGTGGGTATAACGTTGTGATTTTTGCTCACTAATAGAAAAGATAAATTACAAAGTAACTTATATTTCTTAATCCACGTTCTTTCAAATATACGAAGCTGTTTAAAAATTTCCTCCCCGTAGAGGTTAATAATGTTAAAACGAAGATTTGCACAGGATAAATATATAAAATACATATTTTGCGGGTTCATACGTGTTAAAAACTTTTAATATAAATATACTGACATTTCGACTTGATCACATAAGTCATCCACAGAGTTATAAAGGGTAGAAAGACGGTTGTAGAGGCACTACAATCACTGATTTGAATAAAACATTAAAATTCCACCAATAGCAAAAATGTTAAATTTAGGAAGGTTTTTTAAAAAAATCTTTCCAAATAGGAGGAAGTTTGCAAGTATCATCTCGCTTATTGATACAATCTGGCCTTTTAAGTATCTCAATGGCTTCTCTAATTTTGCACTGGTAGAGATTATCACATCTGGATATAATCCTGGTACTAGAAAATTCAATTTTATGACCTGAATCTACAGTATGGAGTGAGAGTGCTAATGATGATGAGTGTTGTTTAACTGCATTAGCATGCTCATCTCTCCTAACACTGATGTGACGATTACACATACCTATGTAAAAAGCTTTACAATTTTTACATGAGATTTGATAGACACTATGAGATTCAAAAGGGATTGATTCCTTAGGCTTGGTTATTAAATTGCTGATCTTTTGATGAGCAGAAAATGCTGTATCTATATTATAGCATTTTAATATACGTACGATACTGTCTGTAGTTCCTTTTACATATGGAACACAAATCCTCATAGTTGATTTATCATCTTTTTGCTTCCTACTTTGTCTATTTTGGGCTTGAAATAAGGCTTTCTTTATAAATTTGTGATTATAACTATTTGCTAATAAAACACTATTAATATGATTAATTTCCTTTCAGATATGTCTCATCTGAAAGGTTAATTGCTCTATTTAAAAGTTTTGGCTACAGAAACTATCTGAGTCAGGTGATGATGAGAATGGAAATGTAAATACCTGTCTGTGTATGTATCCTTTCCGTAAATAGAAAAAGATAAACTATTTGGTGTTCTGGTGACTAGAACATCAAGAAAAACAGTTTTCCATCAGACTCTGTCTACATTGTAAATTTAATATGAGGATGCATATTATTTAAATGTAAGAAAAAATCATCTAATTTATTTTTTCCATGTTGTGATATGACAAAAGTGTTATCTATGTATCTGAGCCAAATGAGAGGTTTTAAAGATGATGATTCTAAAGCATGGGTTTCTATATATTCCATGAATAAATCAGCTATTACTCCTGAGATAGGTGAGCCCATAAAAGTACCAAAAACTTGTCTGTAATGTTGTCCATTGCATACAAATTATGTATTTAAGAGACAATGTTTAATCAAAGCAATAATAGGGTCTGGTAAATTGCAACGTTGTGAGATTATATTTAAAGCTTCATCAATTGGAATGTTTGTAAAAAAAGATACGACATCCGAACTGACCATTATGTCATTAGCATTAATTTTTAAACTTTTTAAAACAGAAATAAAATGAAGAGAGTTTTTAATATATGATTTAATAAATGGGATGGTATGTTTAATAGTTATAATTACAAATTTATAAAAAAAAGCCTTATTTCAAGTTCAAAATAGACAAAATAGGAAACAAAAAGATGATAAATCAGCTATTAGGATTTGTGTTCCATATGTAAAAGAAACTACAGACAGTATCAGACTGATATTAAAATGCTATAATATAGATACAGCATTTTCTGTTCATCAAAAGATCAGCAATATAATAACCAAGCCTAAGGATTCAATCCCTCTTGAATCTCATGGTGTCTATCAAATCTCATGTAAAAATGGTAAAGCTTCTTACATAGTTATGAGTAATAATCACATCAGTGTTAGGAGAAATGAGCATGCTAATGCAGTTAAACAACACTCATCATCATCAGCATTCTCACTCCATACTGTAGATTCAGGTCATAAACTTGATTTTTCTTGTACCAGGATCATATCCGGATGTGATAAGCTCTACCAGTTCAAAATTAGAGAAGCCATTAAGATACTTAAAAGGTTAGATTGTATCAATAAGCGAGATGATACTTGCAGACTTCCTCCTATTTGGAAAGATCTTTTTAAAAAACATTCCTAAATTTAACATTTTTACTATTGGTGGAATTTTAACGTTTTATTCAAATCAGTGATTGTAGCGCCTCTACAACCATCTTTCTACCATTTATAACTCTGTGGATGACTTGTGTAACCAAGTCAAAATGTCAATATATTTATATTAAAAGTTTTTAACATGGATGAACCCGCAAAATATGTATTTTATATATTTAACCCGTGCAAATCTTCATTTTAACATTATTAACCTCTACGGGGTGGAAATTTTTAAACAGCTTCGTATATTTGAAAGAATGTGGATTAAGAAATGTAAGCTATTTTGTAATTTATCTTTTCTACTAGCGTGCAAAAATCACATCGTTATACCCACTTGCTGTAAAATTGTGTTTCATAAGAACAATTATAATGTTAGTAAAATTCTAAGGAAAACAAGCAATATTATTTTAAACTCTTTTATCAAAGAAACTCGGAAAAATTTAGACAAAATTGATAAAGTATTGCTACATTTACGTTTATTGCTTAGTAATAAAATGCATCCTTTACTGAGGACTAGTTTTGATCATATTGCAAGTTTAGATCGTTTAAAGATTCAGAAATTGTAACAGCAAATCAAAAAAAAAATTGCAAATGCTAATTAGAACACAATCCCCAAACATTATCTATCCAAATCAAAAAACCGTTTATAATTTATCTAAGAAAGCCCTCTCTACAGATGAAATTTCGATTTTAGAAAAAAGGTTTCAATTTTGCTTTAACACCTTCCCAGATACCTTATGAAAAAATTGTTTGTAATGTTGAATCAGCTCTCGATAAAATTGATTCTCCATCGGCTGATTTGGCTAGAGCTGAGATTTGTAATATTTTAAAAAAAGCTAAGCTTCCTAAAAATACTATTTCAAAGAAAGAAAGACAAGCATTAAATAATATAAAATCGGACAAATCAATTGTTGTATTTCCAGCTGATAAAGGTAATGCCACAGTTGTAATGGATCATGACATTTACCATAATAAAATTTTAGATCTGCTTAATGATAAAACTCATAAACTATCAAAAAAAGATCATACTACGTATTTGGAAAAAACAACAAAAGCTATTATTAATAAGTCACCTATTGAAACAGGGATAAAAAATAAAATAATTCCTCATGAAAAATCTTGTGTCTGTCCAAAATTTTATGGACTTCCAAAAATTCACAAACCAGATACCCTCCTTCGTCCAATAGTAAGTGCAATAGGTTCTCCAACTCATATTTTAGCTAGATACTTATCGGATTTCATTAAACCTACAATCCCATCTATTAAATCATATATTAAAAACTCTCTTCATTTTATTTCTGTTTTAAAATGTTTAAAAATTAATGCTAATGACATTCTGGTCAGTTTTGATATCGTGTCTTTGTTTACAAACATTCCAATTGATGAAGCTTTAAATATAATCTCACAACTTTGTAATTTACCAGACCATATTATTGCTTTGATTAAACATTGTCTCTTAAATACATATTTTGTATACAATGGACAACATTACAGACAAGTTTTTGTTACTCCTATGGGCTCACCTATCTCAAAAGTAATAGCTGATTTATTCATGGAATATATAGAAACTCATGCTTTAGAATCATCATCTTTAAAATTTCTCATTTGGCTCAGATATATAGATGACACTTTTGTCATATGGCAACATGGAAAAAATAAATTAGATGATTTTTTCTTACATTTAAATAATATGCATCCTCATATTAAATTTACAATAGAGACAGAGTCTGATGGAAAACTCCCTTTTCTTGATGTTCTAGTCACCAGAACACCAAATAGTTTATCTTTTTCTATTTACAGAAAGGATACACACACAGATAGATATTTACATTCTCATCATCACCCGACTCATATAGTTTCTGTAGCCAAAACTCTTTTAAATAGAGTAATTAACCTTTCAGATGAGACACATCTGAAAGAAGAAATAAATCATATTAATAGTGTTTTATTAGCAAATAGTTATAATTACAAATTTATAAAAAAAAAAGCCTTATTTCAAGCCCAAAATAGACAAAATAGGAAACAAAAAGATGATAAATCAGCTATTAGGATTTGTGTTCCATATGTAAAAGGAACTACAGACAGTATAAGACTGATATTAAAATGCTATAATATAGATACAGCATTTTCTGCTCATTAAAAGATCAGCAATATAATAACCAAGCCTAAGGATTCAATCCCTCTTGAATCTCATGGTGTCTATCAAATCTCATGTAAAAATTGTTAAGTTTCTTACATAGGTATGAGTAATTGTCACATCAGTGTTAGGAGAGATGAGCATGCTAATGCAGTTAAACAACACTCATCACCATCAGCACTCTCACTCCATACTATAGATTCACATCATAAAATTGATTTTTCTAGTACCAGGATCATATCCACATGTGATAATCTCTACCAGTGCAAAATTAGAGAAACCATTGAGATACTTAAAAGGCCAGATTGTATCAATAAGTGAGATGATACTTGCAATCTTCCTCCTATTTGAAAAGATTTTTTTAAAAAACATTCCTAAATTTAACATTTTTGCTATTGGTGGAATTTTAACGTTTTATTCAAATCAGTGATTGTAGCACCTCTACAACCACCTTTCTACCTTTTATAACTCTGTGGATGACTTGTGTGACCAAGTTGAAATGTCAGTATATTTATATTAAAAGTTTTTAACATGGATGAACCCGCAAAATATGTATTTTATATATTTAACCCATGCAAATCTTCATTTTAACATATATATATATATATATATATATATATATATGGTAAGGCCTCATGGCATACAACAACATAGTAGTGTTTGTACATAAATATATAAAGTTTGAAAGAAAAAGTAGAAATGAACACTAACAAATTTACAGTAGATATTTCTTTAAAATATATTCACGGGAATAACATATTAACAATTAAATAATAATTTTGATATTTATAAGTATTATGAATTATTTAAAATTAAACATAAAAAAGACCTATTGAAATAACAATTATTAAAATTATTATTAAAAAAATATAGTTTTCATTTACTATGGGCAAAATAAATATATTACTATTTCTAAAATGAATTACTAATAGTATTAATTTTTATTAGTCATTCATTAAACTTGAGATTATCCAATAGTTTCTAAAAAAATAATAATAATGTTAATCAATAGAGAGTCAGATTTACATATTAGCTGAGCAATAATAGACCAGGATCTTATAATCTAGGAGAACTTTGCCTCTAACTAAAATATATACACCTGGGTCTCATTTTACGTGATAGATAGGTTCCTCAGAAAACATGCACAAAAGAAATCGCACAAAAATAGAAGTAACTTACCTTGAAAAACAGGGGATACGGACTATGATTTTTCAAAAATCACATAAAAGCAAAGCACCAATGTAAAATTACTTTAAAATTCGCACAAAAAAAATAAGGAAATAAAATATGACTAATAAAAAATTTCAAATTTGAAAAAAATTGATACAAGACAAACTTTTTTTAACTATAATATTTAATTTTATTCAAAACAATATATTTTTATGCATAATTTACAGTACAGTAATTTACATTTTTATACATGTTTTAATTTTTTGCCGATAAACAGATTCACTTGCAAACTGGTAAAAAATCAGATTCTTCACAAGAGGAAATACAACTAGCGCCAACTTCTCTCTCATGTTGTGTTAATGGTTTTCTGGTGACAATGTAAATAGTAATTAATCTTTAAGACAATAGATTTTATTGTTTATGAAGCTCGTGATATCCAGACATACAACCATTTAGCTCTCATTGGAATTTAAGAGCATGTTCGTGATTAGTGTCATTAATAAGAAAATAATTTGCCAACTGATTAGAAAGTTGAAGACCTTCTCGAATCATTTTTGCAGTGAAAGGAACAGGTTCCACATCTGTTTCATTATCTTTTTCTACACTTCTGTGAAAAATTTAATTAAAACTAACAACTAAAAATTAAATTCTTATTTTTGTCTTTAATTTTTTAATTTTCAATTCCATTTAAAAATCAAATTTCGTTTCAGATCACATTAATTTCAGGTCACCTTAAATAATTTTTAAATTGTTAATTACAATTAAAAATCAGATTTTAATTTTTAATTGACAAATTTAATTGTGCCCACTGCTATTACTCACCTTTTAAAAATAAACTTGCAGACAATAAATGATTAATAATTGATTACGTTCTTTTTTAAAAAGCAAAAACAGAATGTGATTTAAAATGCAAAATTAACACGCACAATGTTTGAACAAATTTACATTATAATCTTGTAAAATTTAATGTGTGTACATAAAATGTGGAAATCATGATTTTAATTTCATTATAGCATAAAATCTTACTATTATAAAGCAATGAAAATATTGAAATTATTAAGATGAAAGTCGAATTCCAATAATGTGCTATTACTTTAAATATGACATAAGTGCGTGAAATTTATTATTTAAAGTAATAGCGCATTATCGGAGTTCGCCTTCCGATCTAATACAGTGTTAATGCATAAAAGAAAATCGCATACAAAAGTATTAAGAAGAAACATAAATCACATAACTTCAAAATCACATTAATTAAATCCGCATAAAACGAGACCTAAGTGTTCTCATATTTTTTGACAGGAGGACGCATAAAATAATATTAATATTTTTTTAAAACATTATTTTTTTTAAACATTAATTTTATTTCATTTGTAACAAAAAGAAAATAGTTTCTTACAGTTACCCAACAACTAAGAAAAGTTTATAGGGGCTCTAAAATTGTTCAGAATTAAATTTTTAAGTCAATTATGAAGCACTATCAGTGTTCAAATATTTGCCTATCATTACAACATGAATTTTAAAAACTCATAATGATTTATTATATCAATGCAAGTCACAATATCTTTGTTGACTTTTAATGAAAATATTAATAAATAACTATATAAAAGATGTGCTAATAATAAATGAAAGTAACAAAAACCGAAATAATTCAGCATTTTATATCAATTATGTCTTATAGCTTTGTGCAGAATGCAAAAATAATTTTACATAAACTCCCAATTACAAACTTTCATGTTTTTAAACAGCAGAAAATCAAGTCCATTACAAATTGAAAGATGAACTAGAAAAAAATCTGAAATATGATTTTGAAAAAAAAGTTTTCTGATGAGATTCATTAAACTGTGAATAACAATTCATAATTCTGCTGTCTCTTTTGCTACAAGTTGACATAAACATTTTTTTAACTACAAGATATTAAATATATATATATATATATATATATATATATATATATATATATATATATATATATATATATATATATATATATATATATATATATATATATATATATATATATATATATATATGTATATATATATAGCTTGTAAAAATACTTCTTTGTTAATCTAATTTCAAAACATGTTATATTTGCATGTTGGATGAGGTTTATTTAAACTTGTATGCAAAGAAAAAAAATCTCAATCTGATACAGTTGTGTGTTAACATTGGATAAGAGTTATAATCCATATTTTATTTACAGAAATAGAAAAAGGAAGAGAAAGAGTGAGAAAAGAAATGTAATGTAGGAACGTGATTTTTCAGATAATAATTAATATTGCTAATGATAATGAAAAAGACATCTTAATTGCTCAAAATATATTTTGTAATCCTGGAGATAACGTATTTTCATCAAGCTAATGGTAATTCATTGATAATTTTTGAAAGTATTGACTCATTTATTTTTTAACTATATTTTTTCTATTTATCTCTTCATTTTAATATTAAAAAATTCATTTAAAGAATCAGACTACAATAAATATTTTATTGCAAAAATAAATCTGAATAAAAATAATACTAAATTTATAAAATACATGCATGTTATTATTACTTTACTGATATTTTTTTCAAAAGATTCATCTCAACATCAAAATGTAAAAATTAAAAACATTTTCAACTCACCAATTTCTTGTGTTACAAAAATAACTTGATACTGATTTGTTATTTGATATAAAGGTTTTTACTACCTAAAAGCAAAATTCTGTAATTTACAAGAAAAATATATTTATAAATTAAATCAAAGAAGTGTCATGTTTAAAATAATTTAAACTGCAGTAAAAACTATTTTCAACAACTTCTATTTAAATTAATAAATTGTCTATACTGACAATGAGAAGGCTAATTACTATAAATTCATAGAATTGAAAAAAATGTTCAAAAGTTACTTGTGGAACTCTAAATAAGAAGTATCAAATACAATGGATTAAAACATAGAGTAATTAAAAACTGTTATTATTGGATTAAATTCTTGAATGGTCAAAACATTTTTAAAGTTTAAATTTGACTTCAAACAAAACATTTAATATATACTTAGACAGATTTACAACTTTCCAGATCTAATCCAAAGAAGTAATTATATAAACATTTACAAAATTAGACTGACTAAATGTAAGATACAAATAGAATCGTATTTTGTTATTGTCTCCATGAAAGTGTAACATGAGATGTTTTATCTTTAATTATAAAAACAATTCTAAAACGAATCAAATAAAACAAATTATGCTTACATAAACATAAAATATCTAGAATTACTTTGAGATCCAATAAAAAAAAAATAGATAAAAATACATATATAAAATAATATAATCATATAAACAAAATGCAGCAAAAATATTATAGGATTCTGATGTGGAATTCAATATCTAAGAGCACTATTCTAACTAACATGCCAAGAAGATTTAAAATGATTCACTTCTCAAGACAATAATCATCCAAACTAATGCTTGTCATGCTTATTCTTTTATCATTGGCTGAGAAAGTATGAGTTTTTTAAGACTAGTTATTAATTAATGTTTGGTAGGTTGCATTTAAACATTAGAAACATTCTGCAGGTTATCCAATGAATTACTTATTGCTACTCTTAAAAATCCGTCAACACTTAGACAATTCCACTATCAATAATAATCAACAATCTCAAACTATTGTCTAAGAAACCTCCTTTAAAAAATAAAGGTGAAATATATATATATACACCTGGGTTGCTTTTTACACGGACTTATTTAACACAATTTTGAAGTTGCGCGATTCGTGTTTCACCGGAAGTCGATTTCCGATAATGCACTATTACTTTAAATAATAAATTTTGCACATTTACGTTATATTGAAAGTAATAGCACATTATTGGAATTCGACTTTCATCTTAGTAATTTCAATATTTTGAGTGCTTTATAATAGTAAGATTTTACGCAATAATGAAATTAAAATCATGATTTCCATATTTTATGTATACACATATTAAATTTTACAATATTATAATGTAAATTTGTTCAAAAATTGTGCGTGTTAATTTTGCATTTTAAATCACATTCTGTTTTTGCTTTTTAAAAAAGAATGTAATCAATTATTATTTTCTTATTAATGACACTAATCATTAATGTGCTCTTAAATTCCAACGAGAGCTAAATGGTTGTATATCTGGATATCGCGAGCTTCATAAACAATTAATAAAATCATCGTCTCAAAGATTAATTACTAATTACGTTGTCACCAGAAAATCATAATAATTAAAACGTGTATAAAAAAATGTAAATTACTGTACTCTAAATTATGCATAAAAATATATTATTTTGAATAAAATTAAATATTATAGTTAAAAAAAGTTTGTCTTGTATCATTTTTTTTCAAATTTGAAATTTTTTATTAGTCATATTTTATTTCCTTATTTTTTTTTTTTTGCGCGAATTTTAAAGTAATTTTACGTTGGTGCTTTGCTTTTACATGAATTTTGAAAAATCACAGACTGCATCTATTTTTGCACGATTTCATTTGCGTGTGTTTTCTGAGGAACTTATCTATCATATAAAACGAGACCCAGGTGTGTGTATATATATATATATATAAAGTACTAGATATATTAATACTAAAGCCTCATAACAAAGAAATCTATAATACTATTATCTTATATGAATATAAATTAGACAATAATATCTTTATTATGATAAACATCAAATCAGACAGTGATAATTTACAGCAGTATTCATATTGTCTATTTCTATGTATTTTAATAATCTTATAAACAAATAATTAAATATCAAATATAAAAATATTAAATTATATGGTATATTATTAAGGGTATACAATTTAATATTTCATATTTGACATATCTTTGGTTCATTTAAAAGATTATTAAAATGAGTAAAAATTAACTTGCTGTTATAAATTTAAATTATCAATTAATTTAAATGAAGCTGAGAGAACATGTTTGCCTAACAAATTAAATAATGTTTAATCCATAATTATATAAGGTTTTGGGCAAGCAAACAAAAGTGGATTATTTTTTCCATTTGCAACGTTTATTACTAAAATATGAAGGGGTTATATTAAAATAGTTAGCAATTTGGTGTGTTTATTGATCATATACTGAATATGTATTTTTTAAAGTCAATTATTCATTTTCCTTTTTCCAAGAACTGTTTTCATTACTTTTATTTTTTCTCCCAATATTTTACTGATTAGATACAAACACATTTTAAACAATAATACAGATAACAAATTCACTACTTAAAAATAATGATATCTTATTCAATAAAATTAAAAAATTATTATATTTTAATTGTAGATTTCCTTTATGATTAGGGCATCAAAACTTACACACGACTAATCTACATAAACTTGGCTTACCCTTTACCTAAAAAATATCATAGCTCAATTGGAAATTGCTTAATTACATGACGAAATTCTCTTCTCACTACAGGATTCTCACACATTTACAAGTTACTTTTCTTCTTTTTTTAAGAAGTTCATGTAACTCTCTTTTTTCAATTTTGACAAAACAAAACAATCACATCGTGGTAATATGATAGTTTTTTTCTAACTACTAATATATAGATAAATTGATATGAAATACTTATAACAATAATAATAATAACTTAAGTTATTATTGATAATATAAAATGGATTGTTAATTTTTGAATTTAAAAATCAGTATTTTCTCTAATAATGACAACTTCAAAAGAATAATAAAATAGTATTTTTTTTATAAATAAATCTTTAAGACATTATTTCAATGTTCATTATCATTTTTGCTATGCTTTTTAAACTATGAATGGTTCACAATATTTCATCATTTCAATTTATTAATAATAACAATCTTCTTATCTCTATCTAATTTTATCTCTGAATATTCTTTGTAAATCTTTAGTGTTTCGTTTCATGAAGAAGTGATAAAGATACTTAAGAGCCACAGTTGTAAAAAATCCTGGTAAATAATTAAGCATTCTCCTTCTCTAAAAAGATTACACTATGGAAATCAAAATATCTCTCCCATCTTTTATTCTGAGTAATGCTTTAATCATAAAATCCATTTTATTATCAGTAATATATTTCCCTTCTTTTGTTTTCATTTTTTAAAAGAAGTTGTGTTGTTGGACTATTTTATTCTCATATCCCCATTCTTATCAGACTTGAGCAAAAAGCAAAAAAATTTTTTTAACTCTTTTCAGCATTTACATTTCATCCACTTTACATACAATTTATTCTGATTCTCTCTCAATAATCTACATTTATGAAAGAAAAGTTTGATCTTTCATTCTTATTTCCACATAAATCTAATGCAATGATTGCTTCCATCTGCATAAAAAATATTCTTCAGCAAACTATAGCAATCAATAATAGAACTGATCTACAGTTATAAATATAGTTTTCCTTAGAATGCTTTAATAAACAACACCTGTATAAAAATATTACGAGATGCAACCTCTTCTCTGATAGATAATCTTATTTATTTGGGGGAATATGGAACTACAATATTCTCTTTAGAACTGCACAATTTTATCCTTTCCTTCAGCTTTTTGTTACTTCAGATATTCACTGATATTTTTTTCACATCAGTTTTCAATAGAAGTAGTATAATTTTTTTATCAGAATACTCATATAACTTCAATGCTTGATAATGTTCTCTTTACAATTTTTTTATCTTTGATCTTTTATTTTCTTAATTTTAACTATATGCATACTTATTTCATAACATACTTCCATCATAGTTCACATTTTATCATCTACTTTCATAAAATAAATGTATGTTACTTTCCAATTCATGAATTCCAGTAACTACATTTTAATCTGATATATT